>CAUYSK010122194.1:0-44918 GCA_963575035.1 Avahi laniger
CTGGGACTACAGGCATGCGCCACCATGCCCAGCTAATTTTTTCTATATATATTTTTAGTTGTCCAATTAATTTCTTTCTATTTTTGGTAGAGACGGGGTCTCGCTCTTGCTCAGGCTGGACTCGAACTCCTGAACTCAAACAATCTGCCCGCCTCAGCCTCCCAGAGAGCTAGGATTACAGGCGTGAGCCACCACGCCTGGCCTGAGTTAATTTTTTATATATAGTGCAAGGTATAGGTTAGGTTCATTTTTTAGACATATGGACATCCAATATTTTCCAGCATCATTTGTTGGAAAGACTACACTTTCTCCAGTGAACTACTTTTGCTCCTTTGTAAAAAAATCAATTGGCCAGACACCTGTAGGCCAATTTCTGTACTCTTTTCTGTTCCATTTACCTACTTGGCTATCTTTAGATGGACATCATACTGTTTTGAGTACAGTGGCTTTATAATAAGTGTTGAAGTTAGGTAATGTAAGTCATACAATTTTGTCCTTGTTCAAACTTGTTTTGGCTATTCTAGCTCCTCTGCAGATCCAAATAAATTTTAGAATCAGTGTGTCAATTTCTATAAAAGAAGTCTGCTGAGAATTTAGCTGGATTGCATTGAATCTATGGATCAATTTGTGGAGAACTGATATCTTAACAACATTTAATTTCCTGATTTATAAATATGGTATCTCTCTCCATTTATTAAAGTTTTTAATTCCTCTCAGTAAACTTTTGCAGTTTTCAATGTACAAATCTTGCACATCTTTTTTCAGATCCAGCCCAAATATTTTATACTTTTTGATGCTATTATAAATTGTATTTTTTTCTAATTTTAACTTCTAATATTTGTTGCTAGTATGTAGAAATGTATTTTTGCACATTTATCTTGTATCCTGCAACCTTGCTAAACTCAATAGTTCTAGTAGCTCTTTCTGTAGATTCCATTTGATATTTTTATTAATACAAGGGGCAGTGGTTCTCTATTGACAGTGATTTTGCCTCCCCTAGGAAGAAAACATTTGGCAAATGCCTGGAGACATTTTTGTTTGTCACAGTGGTGGCTGTGTTATTGGTGTCTAGCCAGTAGAGGTCAGAGATGCTGTTAAACATTCTGTTAATACAACACATGGAAACTTCCCCTACCCCCACCACAGCAGTAAGGAATTAACTGGCCCAATAAGTCGATAGTGTCAAGGTTGAAGAATTCTGACATAGATGATTATGCCATCTGCAAATAAACAAATTTTACTCCTTTTCATTCTGGATGCTTTTTCTTGCCTTATTACATTGGCTAGAATTCCCAGTACAATGCTATTGGAAGTAGTGAGACCAGACAGTCTTGGCTTGTTACTTATCTCTGGGGAAAAACATTCAATCTTTTATTATTCCATATGATGTTAGCTATAGGTTTTTCGCAGATGCCCTTACCATGTGGAGGAAATGACATTTTATACCTCATTTGCTCAGTTTTTTAAATTTATTTTTTTGAGACAGGGTCTCACTCTTTCTCCTATGCTGGAATGCAGTGGTACAATCACAGCTCATTGCAACCGTGAACTCCCTGGCTCAAGTGATCTTCCTACATGAATCTCCTGAGTAGCACACCACCACACCTGGCTAAATTTTTTTTAGTTTTTGTAGAGATGAGGTCTTACTACATTGCTCAGGCTGGTCTCAAACTCCTGGCCTCAAGTGATCCTCCCACCTTGGCCTCCCAAAGTGCGGGGATTACAAGCATAAGCCAGCATGCCCAGTTAGTTTTTATTTTTTTTTTAAATTAGGAACAGATACTGGATTTTATTAAATCCTTTTTTCTGTATCTGTTGAAACAATCCATTTTTTTCTTTTTTACTCTTAATTTTAATAGTGTGAATTACAATGATCAATTTTCAAATGCTAAGCCAACTTTGCTTTCCTGGGATGAACCCCACTTAGTCATGGTGTATTATCCTTTTTATATAGTGTTGGATTCAATTTGTTATAGAATGTTTTGAAAGAACTTTTGTATCTATGCTCATGAGAGGTATTAGTCTATAGTTTCTTGTAATGTCCTTGCTGAGTTCTGGTGTCAGAATAACACTGTTAGGAACAATGATTTGGGAAATAATTCCTTCCTTCAATTTTCTTTTTCTTTTTTTCTTTTTATTTTTTTGAGATAGGGTCTTGCTCTGTTGCCTCAGCTAGAATACAGTGGTATCATCATATCTCACTGCAACCTCAAATTCCTGGACTGAAGCAATCTTCCTGCCTCAGTCTCCTGAGTAGCTGGGACTACAGACGTGTGCCACCATGCTTAACTAATTTTTCTATTTTTTTGTAGAGATGGGGTCTCACACTTGCTCAGGCTGGTCTCAAACTCCTGACCTCAAGCAATCCTCCTGCGTTGGCCTCCCGAAGTGGGAGGATTATAGGTGTGAGCCACTGCACCCAGCCTTTTCTTCAATTTCCT
Organism: Avahi laniger; assembly: GCA_963575035.1. Classification (NCBI taxonomy): domain Eukaryota; kingdom Metazoa; phylum Chordata; class Mammalia; order Primates; family Indriidae; genus Avahi; species Avahi laniger. Next base: position 2,442 of record CAUYSK010122194.1, read on the forward strand.
GTAAGAGTTTGCATAGAATTGCTTGGTGGAATTCCTGGTGAAGGCATGTAAGTCTGGAGTCTTCTTTGAGGGAACAGTTTCAACTACAAATTCAGTATTTTAACAGATTGAGAGCTATTTAGGTTATCTATTTCTTCTTAAGTGAGCTTAAGTAGTTTGTTCTTTCAGTGAATTTCTTCATTTTATCTAATTTGTTAAATTTATTGGCATAAAGTTGTTCATTACATTTTATGTTATCCTTTCAGCAATGATGTCATTTCTCACTCCTGATATTGGTAATTTGAGACATTTCTTTTACTTGTTCAATCTGACCAGAGATTTTTTCATTTTATTAATCTCAAAAAATCAGCTTCTGGTTTCACTGACTTTCTCTATTGTTTTTATTTTCTATTTCATTGAATTTCATTGATATTTATTATCTCCTTTTTTATATTGACTTTGGGCTTCATTTGCTTTTTTTTTTTTTCCTTTCTTGAGACAAAGTCTTGCTCTGTCACCTGGGTAGAGTGCAGTGGCATCATCGTAGCTCACTGCAAACTCAAACTCCTGGGCTCAAGTGATTCTCCTGCCTCATCCACCAGAGTAGCTGGGACTGCAGGCGTGTGCCACTGCACCTACCTAAATCTTCTATTTTTAGTAGAGACAGGGTCTTGCTCTTGCTCAGGCTGGTCTCAAACTCCTGAGCTCAAGCAATCCTGCTGCTTCAGCCTCCTGGAGTGCTAGGATTACAGGTGTGATCCACCGTACCCAGCCGATTTGCTCTTATTTTTAGTTTCTTAAGATGAATGCTGAGGTCATTGACCTATTTTCTAATAGTGCTTTAGCTGCATCCCACAAATTTTCAAATCCTGCATTTTCATTTAGTGTACAGTATCTTCTAATTTCCCTTGTGATTTTTCCTTTGACCCAAGGGTTATTTAAAAGTGGGTTATTCAGTTTCAAAATATTTAAATGATTTTCCAGATCTGTTATTGATTTCTAGTTTAATTTCATTCTGGTTAGAGAATGTACTTGTTTCATAGCCCAGAATATGATCTGGCTTAGCAAATTTTCTTTACACTTAAAAATTTGTGTATTCTGTTGTTGTTGTGGGGAGTGTTCTACCATTGTTCATTAGGTCAAGTTGGTTGACAGTGTTGTTCAAGTTTACCATATCTTTAGTGATTTTCTGGGTACCTGTCCTATCATTTACTGAAAAAGGAATCTTCTGCAACTATAATTGTGATCTTTAAAAAAATCTCTCCTTGCAGTTCTGTTAGTTTTTGCTTCATGCATTTTAGAGCTTTGTTATTGGTACATACATGTTTATGATTATTATGTCCTTTTGATGAATTCACCCTTTCATCATTATGAAATGACCCTCTTAATCTCCATGAAATCTAGGGCATGGGAACAGGTTTGGGGATTACAGCCATAAATTCAGTTTTGTTTATATGTATATCTGAGGTGATGTATCTAAAATATCTAAGAACAAACATCTAAGGAGAAGAATGTAGACATACAGATTTGGGTTAAGATGATGTTACTATAACGTGTACTAGAGTGCCAATAAATAAAGGTGTTCTATAAGTACTTATGAAATACATAGTCTCAACAGACTCTGGTTTCCCAAGTAATTACACAATTTAGAAATCTCCATTTGATCCTAGGTCAAATGGGGAGGTCATGTTTAAGTTCAAGGCCTCCAAACTCAAATGAGCCCTCAAACTATCTCAAGCTTTTCAGTGAATTATTAAGTTTCCCAAAATAGCTATTTTACATCTTTTCCACATTGCTTAAACCTTGGGTTTCCTACCTCCCCTCTCACTTTTAGTCGATGTTTTCTTTTCCTTATTCACAATGCAAACAGAAGCCATCAGAGAATTCCTTTACCTTAATTCAAATAAACACATAAAGTTATAGGCAACTGCAACCCACTTTTCCTCCTTCCCTCCTTTCTAAGAAAGTATTTTTCCTATGTCCAAAGCAAACCGTTCAACATACACTCTGGATGTCACTGTCCTCCTATCTTCTAAGGGATCTTACCCCATCATTTCCCTCTCTTTTGTACCAGCAAACCCTCCCTCTCTACTGGCTTCCTTCCATCAGTTTTAGGTTACTCAAGAATCTCCCATCTTAAAACATCTCAACACATCATCCTTCTAGCTCCCACTCTTTTCTCCACAGCCAAATTTTCCTGAGTTATCTCCACTTACCATTTCTACCTCATCTCTTCATTCTTCCACTTATGGTAAGGTGTAGTTTCTACCCCATCGCTCCAATGAAACCATTTTTAGTGAGGTTGCCAATGATTCACTGTGGATAAGTCCAACATACACCTTTCGTTTTTTTTCTACTTGACTTTTAAGTGGAATTAGATACTTTTAACTACCTTTTGCCCCCTTGCTTTGGCTCTGTGTCATAACATAATACTTTCTTGGTTTTCTTCTTGCTTCCCTGGCTGCTCTTTCAACATGTCTAACTATGCGGTCTCTGTTGGTCCTCTCTTCTCTTGGAGCTATATGCTGAAGATATCTGAATATCTGTCTCTAGCCTGGACTCTTCCCTGAGCTCCCAATTCTTGTATTCCAGTCTACCAGACAAATGCACTGGCTGGAAAAGCCATATGACTTGTGTTGAATTCTGGCTGCATCACTGGTTGGCCTTGGCCAAGTACTGACATCGGGAGGTTAATTATACTGTGCTTTCTTCACCAAGATATTTTAGGATCTTTAAAATGAATCATCATAAAAAGGTTGTTGTAAGTGATAAAGCACTGCATAAACAAAGCTGTTATTATTATTATTTTTTTAGTTTAAAGATCATTTGGCTTTACTGTGATTCTAGAATCATGCAATACTTCATTCCATAAAACAGAATAAATGTTCCAATGTGTTGAGGCTGTTACCTTTCAATAATAAAGATAACAGGTGTTAGCCTATCTCAAAGGATATTTTTTTTATTTCAGCATATTATGGGGGTACAGATGTTTAGGTTATGTACGTTGCCCTTGCCTCCCCACTCCCCCCCGCAAGTCCAGTTTCAAGTGTGCCTATCCCTTGGATGGTGTGCATTGCACTCATCAAAGGATATTTTTAATAGCTTGAAATCCTGTGAGGGTTAAGATGCTGATTTGAGCCTTAGAGTCCACTTCTGAGTTTGAGAATACTCTACACAAGGGGTTGCAACCTCAAATGCCTACAGAAACCAGGCAGGTAACATAAATGAGCCAAGGTGGTCAGGCAAATGATTGTGTCTTACCTGAAGGGAGCAGCTGCAGGTGATTGGTAATACACAGGATTCTAGGTCCAATATTGCCAGGTCTGATTTTTCTACAGAAGTTGGAAAACTGGGTTTTTACAATCTAAACTTTCAGTCTTTAAATGGTAGTGACTAATTCACTACCATATTCCTTCAAAACACCATGTGGGCCAAAAAATAAAAATGCATGTTGGCCAGGTGCAGTGGCTGAGGTGGGAGGATCGCTTGAGGCCAGGAGTTCGAGACCAGCCTGAGCAAGAGTGAGACCCCGACTCCACAAAAAACAGAAAAATTTGTTGGGTGTAGTGGCACACACCTGTAGTCCCAACTACTTGGGACGATATGACAGGAAGATCACTTCAGACCAAGAGTTTGAAGTTGCAGTGAGCTATAATGACATCACTGCACAGAAAAGGCATGTCTGTGGGCCATTTCCTCATTATCTTATAAGTCACCTTTTTACCCCCAAATGATTGGGCATTATGAACCCTTCCAACTGGTCTAAGAGTACTTCCTTTTACCTTAGAAATGTTACAGAGTGCAAATGAACCTTGAGGGCTGAGAAAAAAAGGCTCGGAGCAGTCTGAACTATGCGAGGTATGCAAAATTTATCAGGCCCAGCAAGACAGGAGTATGGAACTTAAGTCTCACCCTCTTCAACCCATGCATGGGGCAACTGTCATTTTATTCCAGACTATCAGCCTCACTCATCATCTTTGAGTTCCTGGATTTTGTGATACAAAGAACAATGTACAGCCAATCAATAACTTGTTGTTTTAATGTAACTGTCTCTTCTTTCCTTTAAAATCTCATTTGTAACTGCTGCTCACCAGTATATACTCAGGGCAATGTGAACCCATGCTCCCGAGTGTCCAGCTTCAAGCTTTGGGCTCGAATAAACTCAGTCATGTTTCCTGAATCTCATTATTTAAGGTTGACAGGGTCACAAGGACAGACTCTGCAGTTTCGTGCAGCCCAGAGTCAAGGTTTGCTAGCCCGCTGCCCCAGCCCCGACTATGCTCCCCGGCTGGCCGCAGCTGTCTTCCACCTCCAGACTGCCTGGCTGCTTTGAGAGGTTTGACAAACACACTACGAACGTCGACGTTGCTACAACCCTATTTGCTAAACGTCACAGGAAATGACCCCTGTGAGGCAAAAACTAAACATTTATTGAGTGCTTAACGTATCCTAACTCGCTTCTCCGCCACTAGAGGTGAGAATTCCTGAACCCATTCGCGAACGCGGCGCTATCAGCAAGACGAAGACCGACTTCCCCAGAGCATGGCGGAGCGCTTAGACCACACAAACCTGAGGACCAGTCTCCCGCAAAACGGAGTGTGGAGAACGGTCGAGTGCTGGGCTGGGGGGCTAAACTACCTGGGCGGGAATCGCCACGGCCACCCCTCCGCGAGTCTCCACTCTCGGTCAGCCCGGCCCGCGATCTTTGCAGCCTGACGTTGGTCACGAGACCGGCGCTGCTGCGCGCGCGCTGTTGCATCAGCACCTCTGCGCCTGCGCGCCCAGCAGGCGTGGCGGAAGTGAGGCGTCGGCGCTTTTCCGGCCACGGCCGGACGCGACGCGTCTTCCGGTGTGTATACGTCACGGCGCCGGGGCGGAAGATGGAAGAGCTACGGGCGGGCGGTTGTTAAGCAGACCCAGACGGAGCGGGATCCCTAGCCGGCCACCCCGGCTGCTGGGGGATACTGTGCGGCAGCCGCCATGTCGTTGCTGCAGTCGGCGCTCGACTTCCTGGCGGGCCCAAGCTCCCTGGGCAGTGCTGCCGGCCGCGACCAGAGTGACTTCGTGGGGCAGACGGTGGAACTGGGCGAGCTGCGGCTGCGGGTGCGGCGGGTCCTGGCCGAGGGTAGGCCGGGGTCGGCGGCGCGGTTGGTTTGCCCGGAGTGTGGGGCCTGGGGCAGGGCTCCCTCCAGGGAGCGTCACTGCCGGGGGCATAGGTCAGGGAGGGAGAGAGGGTTACTTCGGGGGGGGGGGAGGGCGTGGGTCAGGGCTGGGCCTGGGGAGGGTCACCGCCTGGGACATAGGTAAGGGCCTGTCAGAGGCGATTGCTGAGGGCGAGGCTGAGTCTGGTTTGGATACTTCCTTGCTGGAGCAGTAAGGTCAGGCTGGGGTGAGGTGGTCATAGAAGGAGGCCTGGAGCTGGAGGGACCTCGCCAGGTTGCGAGAGAGGAGGGTGGCAGGCAGGGAGCTTGGGTGAGGGGCCACAGTGGAGGCTGAGGGAGGGGTGCCCAGAATGCTGAATGCTGGACTCAGAAGGTGAGCAGTACAGTTGGGTGGGTGTAAGCTGTGGCTCTTTCCTATGCATCTAGGGTTGTTGTGCAGGAGTGGAACAGGACTGGACTTTTGGAAAAAGGTCAAGACTGGCTCTCCAGAATTGTAAGAATGTTCAAAATTGGTGGTTGCACACATTGTTGAGGGTAGTTGCAGTCATATGCTACCTGGGTGTAGATGGAGGATAGGCAATGCTGTGTCCAGTAATCCTGAGTTCCTCCTTTTACAACCTGAGTGTTTCCCTTACTGGTGGACATCTATTTGTGATTCCATGTAAGTTACAAGAAGCAGAGACAATAGTCCTGACTTATATAGAACATACGTGGTGGACAGGTCCGTCAGATTAAGTATTTCCAAGTCAGTCTTTAGTCAGTATTGTTTCTGTGTGCCATTTTTATCTTTCTGAGGGACCACTCCCTTCATCACTCGGAAGTGATCATCAATGTCTGTGGGGTTTTATTGTCTCTTCTGAATTTAACTTACATTTTGTCCAGTGGTGCCCAGGGTTGTGTCATGTTTCACTAGCTGTCAGGATTTTTGGCTAAACACAGTGCTTTGGTGCTGAAGCTAAAACATGCTGTGGCATTGGCATGGGGAGAGGAAGTGAAGCAACAAGAAAGACCAGACACTTACCAGGTCTGTGGTAGCTCTGGGGCTGGAGGGTCATCCTGTCAAGGTGGCCACCCCTGCCACCATTTGCATTTGTACTCAATTTGAAGCAGGAAACTGGCTCAAATTCCTGATGTCTTTATTCTAGAAGGCCTGAGGGGACATTCTGGCTGTAGTGTTATCACTCACTTTGTCTCCACTCTGGTCAGAAACACATTTTGGGTGTGATTTGGTGAGAAAGCCCCAGGCTCCTCTCCTTTCAGAAGTGGGGGCTAGTACCTCTACTAAGCAAGTGTGGTATTTTCTCACATCTGTTAGAACAAGGAGAGTTCCTCCAGATCAGTTTATTTGTTCTGAAAATACCAGGCAGTTGCCTTCATTCATTAAGAAATTTATAGTGGACAGGACCTGGTTTCTGCCATGTCTAGAACATTCTATGAATAAGACACATGCTCAAATGGCTGAGCAACAAGGCAGTATAGGGATAGATGCTTGGGTGCAGTACAGGTAGTGCAGCCTTTGGGAAGGGGCCAGGCAGAAGATAGCATGCCACAGGGTGGAACGATGGAGAATGCACCCTGCCTGGTGCAGGGTCAGGGCCAGGGGCCAGGAGAGGAATCGCGGATGGGAAGTGGTCTGGATTGACAGGAAAGGAAAGTTCTCATAAAGAAGGACGCTTACACAGGTCGCTTCACACCCAGGATGAAGAACAAGGAAATGCGGGCAGTGGCTGTGGTTGTGCAAAAGAACTTGTTTCCCTTTGCTATCTAGACGGATCAGGAGATAAAAATAACCAATGCAATTATGAGCTGTAGATTTCCTCTTTTTAAACTTAAGAGGTGGCTTGCAGCCTTTAAAGTATTTTTGAAGCCTCTTTCTGAACTGAAACGGGCAAGAAACTCATAAAATACTTAAGTATTTTATATAAACATACTTCAGTAAGTTTTGTCTGGACAGCAGCCTTAGGCCATACACTATGGAAATTCAAGCTGTCTTGTATAAATATGGGGAAGGCCCATAATCTGAAATCCGTGGGTACAGATGTTCACAGTTTCAGAAATTTTCAGGTTTTGGAAAGATAACGCAATGTGTATCTTGTGTGTCATGGAATACTACTCCCAGAGGATTTGGGATAGCATTGTGTAATCGACTATGTTAATGTGTCTGTAATTAAAGGAATAAATATCCTCACTGCAGCTTAATTAAAGTGTGTAATTAGCCTCATATTAGTTCCTGTCAGATTTTATCCCAAATGAGTTCATGATAGATCAGGTTTTGCTGTCAAATAAGTTAGGAAAAAATGGTTTTCATAGTTTTTAGAAATTTGGACTTGTAGTATGAAATGGGTTGTTGAAGCCAGACAGCTTTCTAATGTTTTCAAAATTTGTTCTCAGTCTCTTTTTTTTTTTTTTTTTTTTTGAAAGATTCTCTCTCTGTCGCCTGGGCTAGAGTGCCATGGTCAGCCTAGCTTACAGCAACCTCAGACTCCTGGGCTCGAGCGATCCTTCTGCCTTAGCCTCTTGAGTAGCTGGGACTACAGGCAGGCGCCACCATGCCTGGCTAATTTTTTCTATTTTAGTAGAGATGGGATCTTGCTCTTGCTCAGTCTGGTCTTGAACTCCTTAGCTCAAGTGATCCTTCCGCCTCGGTCTCCCAGAGTGCTGGGATTACAGTTGTGAGCCACCACGTCTGGCCTCTTTTTTTTTTTTTTTTTTTAAAGCAAATTATTGGGCATACCAACAATGTTAGAGGTGCCCAGTGCAAGTGTATTCTAGAATGTATTCTTTGTGTTCTCTTGTTTTGGATTCTGCATTCTGTTGCTTCTGAAGTGGATCACTACTGCTGAGGCAGGTGTGTACTTTACACTGGGCAGGTCCATCTGGTGTGGCCTACTTGCGACTCTCTGTGGACTTAACCTGCCAGTGTGATAAACCGAGGTAGAAAGTGAAAACACAGCTGTCACGTGGTTTAAGTGTAAGTAGTCTCTTGGTTTTGGTTACAGGTTACATGTAATTTCAGCCAGTCAGCAGCTATTTGCTTGGAGTCCTGTGTGGTGTGTGCACTGTTAGTGTGTGGGAGGACCTCCCGCCTGCATCCTGTGGTTCCCGCTCAAGAATCTGTGTTCAGTTGGGGTCAGGCTGTGGCCTGAGAAGTGGTGAGGGTACAGCCCCCCTGAGCTCCTGGGGCCAGCTCTTCACCCATCTGCCTCCTAAACAGATGGAGGGGTTCTCCCTTCACTGTGGTAGAGTGTTCTGGACTGTGCGAGGGCACAGGGAATATTTGGTACTGACTGATGGTTGCAGATTTGTGTGGTGCTGTCTAGATTCTTGGTTGCAAGTTTTAGAAACCCACAGAGGTGAGTTTGATGGAAGAAAGAGGCCCCGTGTTGGGCTAGGATATTCTCTGCAGCAGGGGTCCCCAACCTATGGTGAGTTGTATAATTATTTCATTATATATTATAATGTAATAATAGAAGTAAAGTGCACAATAAATGTAATGCGCTTGAATCATCCCGAAACCATCCCTCCTCCTCAGTCCTTGGAAAAATTGTCTTCCATGAAAACGGTCCCTGGTGCCAAAAAGGTTGGGGACCGCTGCTCTACTGGTATCGACAGAGTACACTTTAGATTGATCTTAAACGTGGACAGCAGTTAGGTGGTCTTAGCGTGCTGACATTGTAGCACATTCCTCTGACTGAGAGCCCCGCCCCTGAAGCTGGGTGATATTCTCTCAGTACCTGTCCCCAAACCCAGAGACTGAGGTGCAGGGCTGTTCTCCCCCAGGGAGGGATGCTGAACGATGCTTTTCTCTTCTCCAGATGCCTCAGAGCACAGATAACCCAGGTCTTTGGGGCTTGGGCAGTTGGCTTGAGGTCATTAGGCCTGTGTGGCCCTGTTTTGTGCTAGCTTAATTGCCCCTCTCTCAGCCCTCCTCACACTACTCCCACCCCTTTACTTCCAGGTTGGCTGCTTGATCATCAGCCCTTTATCTGACTAATACCCAGTGTGAAATAATAACCACCACCACATTTGTGGGCTCTTAATATTTTACTGGGCATAATCCCTAGTGTTTTATGTGGATTGTTTATTTTATTTTATTTTTTTCAGACAGAATCTCGCTATGTTGCCTGGGCTAGAGTGCCGTTGCATCAGCCTAGCTCACAGCAACCTCAGACTCCTGGGTTCAAGTGATTCTCTTGCCTCAGCCTCTCAAGTAGCTGGGACTACAGGTGTGCACCACCACACCCGGCTAATTTTTACTATATTCAGTAGAGATGTGGTGTCACGCTTGCTCAGGCTGGTCCTGAATGCCTGAGCTCAAGTGATCCTCCCGCCTTGGCCTTCCAGAGAGCTAGGATTACAGGCGTGAGCCACCTTGCCCAGCCTATGTGGATTGTTTAATCCTGATGATAACCCTAAAAGTGGGTACTATAATTATTTCCATTTTACAGATGAGAAAACTGAGGTTTGGAGGGGTTAGTAGCTTGCCAGAGCCACCAGCCAGTGAATGGTGGAGTGGAGCTGGGAGCCATGGGAAAGCCAGCAGTGACTCCTTAGTGTCCTTAGGGCATAGATCTGCATCCCCTCCAGGGCCAAGGTGATCTATGCATTATGTCCTGGGAGGAGATGTCTGGAATATAAAAGTAACAGTCAAGTTGCAACATGCTTGTTTACTGTGCTCATTTATTTAAAAAAGAAGAAAAGCCCTGCAAGATTAGTTAGCACCATGGGGGAGATGGGAAGCCGCTTGCAGCCGTGTCTAGGAGGCCATCTGGGGGGTCTGGGTTGGAGCTGAGTGGTTATTTGTATTATATATTGCTCTTAAGATCCTTCAGGGCCACTGCCCCTTCATGCTTTGTGCTGCAGCTGGACCTTTGCAGCATATGTTAGTTACTTCTGTAGTTTCTGTCTGTTGACATACGGGGAGATCACCATCGGGGCTAAGCCACTTTCCCTTCCTCTTGTGCTCAGCCTCCTCCTTTCCAGGGACTCCTGGTGTGTCACATGCTGTCTGCATGGGATGTGGACCTATGTCTTAGTCTGTTTGGGCTGCTGTAACAAAATACCGTACACTGGGTAGCTTATAAACAACAGAAGTTTATTTTTCACAGTTCTGAAGGGCTGGAAGTCCAAGACCAAGGCACCAGCAGATTCAGTGTCCGGTGAGGGCCACTTTCCTGGTTCAGAGATGGTGCCTTCTCCGCCTTCTTGCTGTGTTCTCCTCCCATGGTGTAGGAACAAAACTGGGATAAAGAGTGGCTGAGATGAGTGGTGTGTCAGGGAAAGCCCCTCAAAAGTAGGGAGAGCAGGTCCAGGAGGGAGCAGGCAGGCAAACGTCAAGGGTCAGGGTGCCCCCTCCAGGCCTGCTGTTAGTGGAGAGGCCATGGGCAGTAGTGGGCTTGGTGTGTTTGAGGAAAAGCCAGTGGGGGAGGGAGACCAGGAGGACCTGTAGCCTTGCTGAGGACACGCAGTGGTAAAGTCCTTATGATCATTTGCTTCTGTAATTGTATTGTCTGAAAATAAGAAAGTTTTAGTTCTTCCTTTCTTTTTCACGTTTAATATTTTATTTTTCAAATTGACAGATAAAACTGTATATATGTATTATGTGGAATATGATATTTTAAAATGTACATACATCATGGAATGACTAAATCTAGCTAATTATGCATTACTTCACATGGTTACTGTTTTTGTGATGAGACCACTTAACATCCACTCGTAGCATTTTTCAAACATACAATATATTGTTATTAACTATAGTTAACCATGTTGTCCAAGAGATCTCTTGAACTTATTCCTCCTAACTGAAATTTTGCATTCTTTTTTAGCTTTCCTTACTGATCTTTATGCCTTTTATTAATTTTTCTAGCTCTCTTACATTGACTAGGATTCCCAGTACAATGTTGTATAGCAGCGTTGAGAGCAGACATCTTGCCTTGTTCTTGATCTTAGAAAGAAAACACTATTAAGGCTCCCGTTAGATGTAGGATTTTGTAGTTGCCATTTCTCAGATTGAAGAAGTTTGCTAGTTTGCTGAGAGGGACTTTTTATTATATTATTTTTTAAAAATCACGAATAGGTTTTGCATTTTGACATATGCTTTCTCAGTGCCTATGGAGATGATTCCAAATTCCCTATTCTGTTAATCAGAACCACAGTGGTTGATTTTAAATGTTGAACCAACTTTGCATTCCTGGGATGAATCACACTTGGTCATGATGTATTATTCTTAACTACGTTTTGCCGGAATCGATTTGCTAGTATTTTCCTGAGGATTTTTTGTTTCTATGCTAATGAGTAATATTGATCTATAGTTTGTCTTTATAGCCTTCTTTGGTTTTGGTTTCACTGACCTCAAAAAATGGGATAGAAACTCTTTCCTCTTGCTCTGTTTACTGGTGATTTTTTTATGAGATTGTTGTGATTTCTTCCTTAAGTTTGATAGGACAGTGGAGCCATCTGTTTTCATTTTCTGTTTCATGGATTTCCATTAATTTCTTTTCATCTGTATTTTCCCCACAGATTTATTTATTAATTTTTTTAACAGCTCTGGTGAGGTAAAAATGAGATATACAAACTGCACATATTTAAAGTGTTTTGCCATAGGTATGTGCACATACCATGTAGCTATCACTGTAATCAAGGCAGTGCACATATCCATGAGCTCCAGAATTTCCCTCCTTCCCCTTTGTAATCTTTCCCTTCTGCTTCCCCTGCCCCCATACTCCAGGCAACAACTGATCTGCTGTCCATTATTATAGATTAGTTTACATTTTGTAGAGTTTTCTATAAATGAAATCATACATATGTACTCTTTTTTTGCCTAGCTTTGTTACCCAACATAATTATTTTGAGAGTCATCTATGTGTTGCATGTAACGATAGTTTCATCCTTTTTATTGCTGAGTGGTATTCCATTGTATGAATAAATTTTTTATCCATTCACGCGTTAGTGGACATTTGGGTTGTTTCCAGTTTTAGGCTATTACAGATGAGGCTACTGTGAACAGTCATGTGCAAGTCTTTCTATGGATGCGTGCCTTCATTTTTGGGGGTAAATATTTTGCAGTGTAACCTGAGGGCTGTATAGTTGATATATGTTTAACTTTTTAAGAAATTGCCAAAATGTTTTCCAAAGTGGTTGTACCATTTTACATTTCCAAAAGCAGTATATAAGTATTCCACTTCCTCTACATCCTAATCAACAGTAGATATGGTCAGTTTTTAAAATTTTAGACATTCTAATAGGTGTTTAGTAGTGTCTTTGTGGTTTAAGTTTTGCATTTCCCTAGTGGGTAATGCTGGAACGTGTCACATGCTTTCTTGCCTCCAGTATATCTTTGGCAATGTGTCTATTTATCTTTTGTGCGTTAAAAATTTTATCATGGAATTTTGGCTTTTCTTTATATTTTTTGGATAGAAGTCCTTTATTAGGTATGTGATTTGCAAAACCTAGTTGGTGGCTTGTTTGTTTATTCTCTGGCCAGTATATTTCAAAAAGCAAAAATGCTTTATCTGATGAAGTCCTTTTATCATTTGTGCTTATATCTAAGAAATCTTCACCTAACCCAGGGTATGTAGAGACAATTGGTTTTTATATATTGTTCTTAATATCCTACAGCCTTCCTAAACTCACATATTAGTTATTGCAGTAGCTTTTATTTTATAGATTTTCTACACAGATAATCATGCCATCTACAAACAAAAATATTTTTATTTCTTCCTTTTCAAGCTGAAAGTCTTTTATTTATATATCTATATCTATATATATATATTTTTTTTTTTTTTTTTTTTTGAGGAAGAGTCTCACTCTGTGGCCTGGGCTAGAATGCCATGCATGGCATTAGCCTAGCTCAGAGTAACCTCAAACTCCTGAGCTCAAGCAATCCTCCTGCCTTAGCCTCCCAAGTAGCTGGGACTACAGGCAGGCGCCACCATGCTAATTTTTCTATTTTTAGTGGAAATGGGAATTTCGCCCTGGCTCAGGCTGATCTTGAACTCCTGAGCTCAAGCAGTCCTCCTGCCTCGGCCTCCGAGAGTGCTAGGATTATAGGTGTGAGCCACTGTACCCGGCCTATTTCTTTTTCTTGCTAGATTGCTCTGGCTAGAACTTCCCCTGCAATAGTGAATGTCAGTGGCTAGCACAAATATCCTTGCCTTGTTCCTGATTCTAGAGGGATACGTTTGATTTTTTTACCATTAAGTATAATGTTGCTGTTGGTCATTCATAGATAAAGCAGCAACGTTATACTTAATGGTATAATGAAGAATTTTCTTTTTATTCTTAGTTTGCTGAGAGTTTTAAATTTTATGATGTGATTTTCCACTGTAGGAAGCTTTAAAAAAAACTAAGCAAATTAAGCCTAAAAATAATTAAACTGATTTTCAAATGTTAAGCCAATTCTGCTTGGTCATGGCGTATTATCCTTTTTATGTATTGTTGGGTTTGATTTGCCGATACTTTGTTTTATTTTATTAGAATTATGATTTGTTAAAAATTCTTTGGTCTATATTCCTGAGTGACATTAATCTGTACTTTTCTTTTTAATGTCTTTTGAGGATATTAGGGCAGTGAGGTCTAATTTTTCCTCTATCAATTGTTAGCTCTCTTTCTTTTTTTGGATCAATCTATCTAGAATATCAGTTTCATTTATTTATTTTCAGAGAACGCTTTTGGTTTTGTTGATTTTATCCATTTTTCCCCCTTTCATTAATCTCTGTTGCCAGGTTCATTTCCTTCTTGTCTCTCAAGCAGAACATGTAAAATGTAGTGGTAAATAAATTGGGGCCGATATTTTTTCTGGAAAACAAATTGCTGGCCACAACCTCAAGTCACCTTTATTGAGTAAAGGTTTTTTTTTTTTTTAACCTTAATATGTTAAATAAAAATCATTGCACTGAACTGATAAGCATTTTTTTAATTTCCAGGAGGGTTTGCATTTGTATATGAAGCTCAAGATCTGGGAAGTGGCAGAGAATATGCATTAAAGGTAATAAAGGATGATTTAACATTTTTATGTGGATTTTTGGTTTATTTTAAAGGAAATCTGTGAGTGACAATGTTTTCAGAGACTTATCCCTATTATTAGTATTTAGTTTGTTTCTTTTTTACAGTTTGTATATATTTGTCCTATTTGTTTCTTCTGATGGTGAAGCCATCAGCAGTTTTAGATGCTGTGTTCTCAGAGCATGCCATTGAAGCCGTGGCCTCTAGCTTGGGGTTGAGGGCTCCCTTGGGCCCAGCCTGCTTCACTCAGGGGTTTGGGCTGCCTTGGAGAGAGGAGTGAGGGTGATCTCACAGTCGGGTCATGGCATCTTGGCCTCCCTCTGCCAAAATAGGGGTTCTACAAATATAAGGAGTTTAAGAGCCACGCATATAAAACATGTGTCCACAGCGTATCTGTACATAGGCCTTGTGGTGAGACGGGGGCAGAGGTTTTGTCTATACCACCTGTATGCTGGGCCGAGTGGTTCTGTTTTTGTCCTGAGACATGACAAGAGGCCCAGCTTGGACATAGGGTACCCCAGGTGGCCCCACCTTCAAGAGTGAATTTGAGTGGGCCCGGTTTTGGCGGTCCACAGTGTATACCCATGTCTCTGCCAAGCATCTCCTCTCATTTTTCTTGTTTGTCTTATTTTTCTCTGGCCTGTTTGGAGGAAAAGCTCCTTTTTTGCTTTTTCTCATGTTCTTGGATCATAAAGCTCTTTCAAGGGTCTCTAACCTCCAGTCCAGTTTTTGCACAGATTAAATGTTAAAGCAGGTAAACAGGTTAATCTCTCTTAAACACATTGCATTTGTTCTCTTGGATGTTTATGTTTGAGATAAGGCATTATATAAAGTAGAAAGGTAAACAATCTTTAATCTTTTTTGTGTGCTATTTCCTTATACAGCGGTTATTGTCGAATGAAGAGGAAAAGAACAGAGCCATCATTCAAGAAGTTTGTTTCATGGTATCCTTTTCCCAGGAACCAAGAGCCAACACGGTCACTTAGGGAGGCACAGGCCTGCATCACACTGTGACTGCCAGCTCAGTGATGCTCTGTTTGATGTGATAAAATGGCCCTTTGCTTTTATTGAACAATTTATAGTGCAAAGGAGGTTTTTTCCCCTTGTTCTTTAATATTAATATTAATAATAAAAGATTCAAAAGTGTTGGGAATGGGGTTGTTGTTCCTACACATGAAGTCTTGATGCCTAGGGGATGGGCCAGTTAGCACAGGAGAGCTCCTGGCCCTGCCAGCCCCTCTGAACACCTGGCTGAGAGCTGTTATCAGCCGCTCCTGCTCACGTTGCCCAGGGTCCCTGCCCTGATGGAGGACTCGGGCCTTTCTTGCCCCCGCTGCCACACGTCTTCTGTGAGTGTGGAGCCTTGCCCTCACTGTCACCATTCTGCTTCTCCTCTACAAGCTCTGTCCAGTCTGAGAGCCTGCAGGCCACCTGAGCCAACGTTTGGGGGGACTTGATCACTCCTCACAGCCTTCCTGCTGTGTAGCCCCACAAGGGCCCTCTGCCTGCTCCACCTGGTACAGGATAGATGCTGGTGTTGCTGCAGTCAAGTGTATGTGGCCAGTGTGCCCGTCTGAGTCACCCCTGCCCTGCCACTACTCCTCCTGACTCCTTTGCCTTTCTTGTGATCCTCTACCTGCTCTCCCCCCCTTTCTGCTCTGGTGTGCTAAAATTGTGAGGTGATTCAATTAGAGTATTAGAACTTTAGTAGCTGAATAGCATATACATTTATTTTTAGGTGCACAGAATTATGAATGTGGTTATGCACATTCTCCTTTAACAAGACACCTGCAGAAAAAGCTTTCCGGCCACCCCAATATTGTCCAGTTTTGTTCTGCAGCATCAATAGGAAAAGAAGAGTCGGACACAGGGCAGGCTGAGTTCCTCCTGCTCACAGAGCTCTGCAAAGGTAACGTCCTATAGAGGTTAAGTCATTGCTTTCTAACATGTTTAAACAATTGTACAATAGTCCCAGCATCTTCTCTCAAAATGATCTTAATGAAAAGAACTGGCTAGCTGTCTAACAGGAGGTCTTTGAGAGGCATACCATCTTCGGGGAGTCCTGGCACCGTCTCCCTCATTGGTTTGCAGGCTGCAACAGTGGGAGCTGGGCCTTCACTGCGTAGGTGTTGAACAAGGAAGGTGCTGAGAGGAGGGGGATGGTCCCTGTGCTGAGAAGGAGGAAGGGGGTGGTCCCTGTGCCAAGGGGGGGGGGTCCCTGTGCTAAGGGGTCCTGTGTTGCAAGAAGGTAGAGTGTTTGATGCACACTCCTACATGGCGTTTGTGGACAACCCAGGTCAGTGCCCCTATCTGGCAGGGTCTCCTCTCTAGCGTGCCCAAGGCAGAGAACTTGAGAGCTGGCTGCCTGCTGGCCCCTGGGCCTGACCGAGATCGTCTGCCTGGAGGCCCCACCTAGCCCTTTCTGCTGGCCAGCCCAGCCCAGGCCCTGCCAGCAGTTCCCTAGTGCATGTCCCTGCGGTTGTCCAGGTGTAGGTCCTGGGGATCGGGAAGTGCCATCAAGGGATGGAGGTGGCATTAATTCCTCGGATTGACACTTGTGTGGATGTTTTGTTTGTGTTCTCACTTTTCTTAAATTTTACACCTACAAAAAACTTGAAAGAAGCATGGTGGACACCCATTTGCTGTTCACTACCTTCCTCAGGTTGTAACATTTCCCCCACAGGTGCTTTCTCTCTCCGTACGCTTGCTGAGCCGTTTAAAAACAAGTCACAGGCATCAATACCAGAAGCACTTGTGTTACTATGTAGTCTGGGAACACGGGCATGTCCACTGTAACTGTAGTCTGTTTCACACCTGAGACAATCCTTGTGATGTGAGATGGTGTCACGTCCATGTTCGGATGTCTCCCCTTGTCCCTGAAATGGCTTTCATGACATCTTCCTGTTCCCACAGCAGGGCCATGTCAAGGTTCCTATGTTGCAGTTGCTTGTGATGTCTCCTGAACCTCTTTGTTTTTCACCTTTTTCTCTGGGTGGCACTGGACTCCTTCAGTGGGGAAGGGTGTCTGGACTTGGGACCCAGGTGTTCCTGGGCCTTTCATAGAGCTGGGAAGATGCTAAAACTGCCGGTGGTACTGATTCATCCAGTTCAAGATGCCATGGGGTCTCCCACTTCACGGATGTTCATTATTATCATTTTTAATCACAAAAGGATACATGCTTGTTGAAAAAATGCAAACAATACAAAGTGGTATAAATGCTTATAAAATGGGATTTTATTATATATATGTTCCTTTTTTAAAAAAAAATTATCATATTAAGTGTCTTTCCATGCTAGTAAATTCATCTCATGCTGTTGTAGAGGCTGTGTAATTTCCTTAGTTTGATGCACCATGAATAGCGTGGCCAGGCTCCTGTTCTTGACTCACAGGTTTTCTCTACCAGAGTGTTCTGGAACTACAGTGCATCCGCTATGTGAGCCTTGCACTCCTTGTGAGAGGGGTGCTGGGGCTGGCTGAGTCCGAGCGTGTGTTTGGGATTCTGAGAGGCCCTCTCTCCCCGGCACACTTGGGGCCACATGGATCAAGGCTGCACGGGGCTTCCTGTCCATCCAGCCTGTTCTCTGATTGCTCGTGATGAGGCTGACATGTTCCTCAACTCCCTTGCTCATCATTAGAGATGTCAGAAAGCATTTGCATGATGTATATTTTGATTTTAGAAGGTTTGAGTAGGATCAGGGTGAGAATTGAAGCTGCTCATCTGGCTCTTTCCCAAGGTGGAGTGATAAGGGAGTGGAGGAAACAGGGCGTAGAGCCCATGCCCAAGCAGTGTCCCTGCTGGGGGCAGGGGCTCAAGCCTGCAGACCAGCCCCACCTCTTGTGGTGGTGCTGTGTGTCCAAAGTTAGGGTTACCGTGAGGTAAACAAACAATGCACGCACAAGCTGTGCAGGGGCGCTGCCTGGGACTGTCTATCTGGGAGCACGTGTGAGACTGGCCAGCCAGATGCCGGGCGGCTGTGGGCAGCACAGTTGTGCCAGCCAAGCTGGCCTGGTGTGGGAGCATTTGGGACTCCTGGGACATTGGAGGGATGAGAGGGCCCCTGTGTGGCAGCAGACGCAGGGCTTCTGAGATGTGCCGCAGACCCCTCCTGCTGGGCAGGTCTCCCAACACCCTCCAAGGGCTAGCTGCCTGTCCACAGCTATGCCACATGCAGAGTGTTTATTTTTTAAAAACTCCTTTACTTCTCACTGAGAATGAGCCACTGAACCTGGCCAGTTAACACCACCAACATTGACTCACTCTGCCGGCTCTTCCTGATCCCACACTTGAGAGTGTCGAGGTCAGTTGTCACTTCTATTCTGGCACCTGGGGTCTGGACCCCATCTCACCTGGGCCTGTCCATCTCTCCCTGAGCACCCCATTCCCCTGAGAGCCCCTCATTCCTCCTCCCTAGGGCACCCCTGTTCTTCCCTAGGGCACCCCTATTAACTCCTCCTGAGAGCACACCTGTTCTGAGGACCCCCTGTTCCTCTGTGTGTTAGGTGTGGTTGGAGGGCCGAGAGATTCAGAGCAGCAGAGATTGAGAGCCAGGGCAGGGCTTGGGGGGTGGGGAGGGGCCAGTCAGTCACAGGTCTGGAGTCACGGGGGTACCAGGCGGAAACTCAGTGGTGAGCGGGGCGGGGTGGGGGGAGTCTGTGTGGGCTGTGCTGTGGGCACACAGGCAACAGGTGGGACCCAGCTCTGAGTGGTGGTGAGACCAGACCTGCTCACGTGCACGTTCCCTGCGTCATCATGAAACTTGCAAAGGCAGTGAGGTTATGGGAGCAGTTAGAGCCTAGAGCAAACCATCCTCACTGAAGCATGTCCGTCATGTGGCTGCCCGCAAGCACTAGGAGTTCAGCGGCTCACCAGAAGCTGACCCCAAGTCAGAGTCGATGGTTGCATTGTTCTAAACACTAGGGAGAAAGTGTGTTCAGGGATAAGGGGGTGCATATTTAGGCTGGTAGAGATGGGAGGTGAGGGAGAGAGGCTGTCCCAGCTCAGGGAGTCCCAAGGCAGGGGCAGGAAGGGGCCAGTGTGGCTGGACGAGAGCTCAGGGAGACGAGGTCACCGAGGGTGTTGTCAGCCTTGGCTCTGGTGTCGGATGGGTGGCTGGTGTTCGGGGGCATGGAGCATGCCAAGCAGAGGGTCGTGGACTGGTCTGTGGGCTGAGAAGATGGAGCAGAGAATAGAGAGGCCCCAGGCACAATGCCACGCTTGGGCAAGGCCAGGATAAGAATATGGTGGGACCGGGACGGGTTGGGTCTCAGTGTCAATGGGAGTGTCAGGCCAGCTGGCAGCACAAATGCTTGCATCCCCACTGGGTCCTCAGCTCTGTGCTTGGCAGAGCTGGCTGGCCTGACGTTCCTAGTTCTCCTTGGGCTGAGGGTGCCTGGAAGGTCCCTGGACCAGCAGGATGGGGTCCCTGATAGTGTACCTGACACTGGTCACACACACAGCCTACACATTCAGTGTCACATACATAACAGTTACTGAAACTTTATGTTAGAGGGTAAATCACCATTTTGTGAATATTTCATTAGAGAGATTTGAAAAATTTGTATATTTGCAGTCATTTCTCTTTGTAGCTACCATTAGCAACATGCCTGATTCAGTTGTAAGCATTTGTAGCTGCTTCGTCAGCAGCTCTTATGGTTCCTCTGTGTAGCTGCAGCAGCAGTTCTTCTCTTTGGGCTCTGTAACTTGACTGCTTTGCTCACTGTGCTGTTCTGAGGCTGTTGCGTGCCCATCCCTGCCACTGGGTGGTGGTCCTACACTCACGGCTGCAGTGAACACCCTCATGCCCCAGCCGAAGGAAAGGCCCTGGAGCGGCACTCCGGGGTGGGCGGGCTGAGCATGCAGCCCGACCCTGGTCTCAGAAGAGGCAGCCTGTGTCCTGGCAGCCAAGGCAGCTACACCTGGAACCGTAGCCTGCTGGCCAGGGAGGGCACAGCCTTGATAGCTCATGGTGACGTGAATTTAATTGTCTCTTTTAGGGCAGCTGGTGGAATTTTTAAAGAAAAGAGAATCTAAAGGTCCTCTGTCGTGTGATACGGTTCTGAAGATATTTTATCAGACGTGCAGAGCAGTGCAGCACATGCACAAACAAAAGCCGCCCATCATTCATAGAGATCTCAAGGTACCAACTTCATTCAACACATGCTTGCTGGGATGCGTTTGTACCACTGGTCCAATATTAGGATGTCAGTGCTTGTTAGCAAGCAAGACTCTGTGATCATTTCACCTGAGAAATTTGGAAAGATGTGTGTAAGAGCTTATGTTGGAAATGACTTTTCCAGAAGCTTCCTCCTTCTGTGTCTCCCTGTCTGACGGAACTTTGCAACGCAGAGGGCCCGCTGTGCTGGGAGCTGTCAGCTCCCAGTGGAGGATGCCCTGGCCCCCGGCTGCCTCCTGGCTCTGCCTAGGGCTTCGTCTAGGGTTCCTGGTCCCCACACTGGTGTGAGCTCACTGTGGTGTTCATCAGAATGTGAATGAGGGCACACACCTCTGGGTGTACCCTCTGAGGCCTCCTCGGCTCCTGCTCACTGAGCACCCCATCCTTTGTGAGCGCTGTATGCTGTGCCTGTGGCCCTCGGGGTGGTTCTGGACCCTGCAGTGCTACCTTGGTTCAGCCTCTTGGAACTGGGAGGAAGGCGGGTGCTCTTCAGCGGGGCCCAAGCTGCCTGCTGTACGCCAGCCAGAGCTCTCTTGCTCCTCCTGTGCCCCTTGCTCCATTTCCTGTTTAGGGGCAGGCCCGTGACGCTGGGCTTCTTAGTCTGACGCTTCTCTGAGGGGTGGTGTTCGGAAGCTTTTATGACGTCCGCATGTAAGGGCTGCTCTGCCTGTCCCACTTTGCAGGCGCCCTGGCTGTGGCTGTGCCCATGGAGTCGAGGCTGCTGCCAGTGTCACGGATACGTCCCACGGGACCATCCTGTGGGGGAGTAGTGCCGTATCACATCCTGAGATTCTGCCTTTTCCTGATTATTAGTGAAGTTGAGTGTTGTGTTTGATCATTAGTGTCTTATTCTTCAGTTAACTTCCTTTGTGTTTTTTGCCTTTTCTTTTCTTTTTTCTATCGGCTTGTGTGTTTGATTCGTTGGCGCTCCTTGTATATTCTATAATCCTTTTTAAGTTATATGTGCTGCAGATATTTTCTCCTGGTTTGTGGCCTAGTTTTTACTCCCCTATCCCCCTATTGTATCTTTTAACAAAACCAAAGGCTCAAGAGAATTACCCAGTTACTGTGTACACGTCTCTGGGAAATCAGGACATTTCTTTTGCAACCCTAATACCCCCAGCAAAGTGAGAATAATCTAAGTCCTCTCTTGCTCGTCTGTCCCGAACCTTGCCTCATTCCCCAAGCGTGGTCTCCCTCAGACCTCGTCAACCTGGAATAGCACTGCCTGCTTGTGGAAGCCCTGCGTTGGCGTCAGTTCCCCTGTGCCCCTTGGCAGAGGGGCAGCCAGCTGTGAGGTCCCCGCCCCCACAGTGTCTCTTGGAGAATAGGAGCTGCCTTTCACACCCTGCTGCTCGGTAACCCCTCACCTTGGCTTTCCTGGGTCGAGTTTCATCCACTTGAAATTGACTTTGTGTGATGTGAGGTGGGATGTCCCTTTCTCCACCCAGACACCCACCTGGCCCCACACCCAGAGCCGTCCACTGCTGTTTGCCCCCAAGGCTGCATGAGTGACCTAGGGGACAGTGTAAGTTGCAGCTTAGGCCTCGACACCCTGTGCCCTTGAGTGAGTGTCTTGGGGCCTTTGTGGCTATGGTTCTGTGTTTCCTCCTTAGGCTCATTCCACCCCCCACCCCTGGGGCCAAAGCTCGGGAAGGCAGTTTTCCTTTGTGTTCTCTGGTTAGGGGTAGGTTTCTTCCACTTTGCCTTTCACTGGGAATCTTACCTTACAGGGAAGACATCTTCATTTAGATTTTTGAGCTGTGGGTGAGTGTGACCTTTTCCAGTTGTACCCCGAACTTGGAGAGGCCTAGAAAGCCAGAGTTTAAGGGTGACTTATTGGATAGATGCCCTGTTACTGAAGTCTTTGAGGCCAGGACCCCTCCCTCGATCGTGCCCCTTCATGAGTGGCCACGAACGCCACTGTCTTGCCTGCTCCTGATGATGTCAGGACCCTTTTCCCCTTGTTCCTTCCCCTCACTCCCTCTCCTTCCTTTCTTCTTCTGTATTTTCCTTTTTTTGTTTTTTAACCATACTATCCAATACTCCAAGTTACTTCCAACAGAAAGTTTTTTGAGATTCCAAGGCTGCCTGGTTTCCAGAAACTGATGTGCTGAGGCCTCGTTCTGACATAGAGAAGTGAGGGCTTGGTGGGGGCCATTGCTGCAGCTCCAGGCAGTGGTGATTCTGCAGATGAAAGGTAGATCTTCCTCAGTAGACTCTGGGTGGTGGATTTTCTTATGGCATCAAGACCTGTCTGGTTTATGTTTTTATTTTTCGGAAACAGGGTCTCACTCTACTGCCCGGGCTAGAGTACAGTGACATCATCATAGCTCACAGCAACCTCAAACTCCTGGGCTCAGGGATCCTCCTGCCTCAGCCTCCCAAGTAGCTGGGACTTTAGGCGTGCGCTACCATGCCCGGCTAATTTTTCTGTTTTTTTGGTAGAGTCAGGGTCTTGCTCTTGCCCAGGCTGGTCTCAAACTCCTGACCTCAAGCGACACTCCTGCCTTGGCACTCCCAGAGTGCTAGGATTACAGGTGTGAGCCACTGCACATATGTGTGTATTTTAAGGAAAGTAAAAAACAAAAAGGATGAAATCGGTAAAGAATCAGTATTTGTGAGCTTGGCCTCAGTTTGACCTCGCTTGTCTTCCCAGTGGGAAGTGCCCCTCAACACTCCAGAAACCTTGGCAGCTGAGGCCCTGCCTCCCACATGAGGTGGCACTTCCCTCCACTTTTAGTAATTATGTTCTTTCTTTATTGCTGTGAGCTCTGCACCCTTCAGTGTAATCTTCTCTTCCTGCTTTGGGGCGTGATGTGCATGGAAACATGCGTCACACATTGCTTCGTTTCTGGCTTCTTTTGCTCAGCATCATGATCCTAAGTCATGCGTCTTGCGTGTGGCCCATACTTCCCAGAGTGTCCGTTGTGGGAACGCACCTCACTGTATTCATCTGTTTTGCTGTGGTGGTGTGTGCGTCCATGCTACTTCCCTGGTTTACGGTGACCCTGTGGACAGCCTTGTCTGGCATGCTGGTGCGTGGAGCAGGTGTCCTGGGCTGGATAGTGCGTGTACATCACCAGCTCAACCTCTGCACTGCAGACTCTTCACCCTCAGCAGGTCTTGTGGGTGCATGTGGATTTAGTTTGTATTTTCCTTTTGTTAATCAGGTTGACCATCTTTTTCATGTGTTTATTGCAATTTGGGTTTCCTCTTTGGAGAAGTACTCGTTAAAGTGTTTTGACTATTTTTCTCTTCAGTTGCCTTTTCTTACTGATTTTTAGCCCTGTGCTGGTTATATATGGCCAACATTTTCTCTTCTGTGGCTGGTACGTTTACTTTCTTAGTATCCTTTGATGACAATGTTCTTTCTTTCAAGCTGGGACATTCTACTATTCATTGCATCATGTTTGTGCTGTCCTGTGTCTGTTGAAGAAGTTGTTAGCTTTCATAGGTCAGAAGCCCATGTTGTCTTCTGAAAGATTTGTGGGTTGTTTTTTTTTTTTTTTTTAGAGAAAGGGTACTTGCTCTGTTGCCCAGGCTGGAGTGCAGTGGTGTAATCATACCTTACCGTAACTTCGAACTCCTGGGCTCAAGTGACCCTCCCACCTTAGCCTCCCAAAATGCCAGGATTACAGGTGTGAGCTGCTGCACCCAGCCTGTGGCTTTGCCACCCTTTCACAGTCTGGCATCTGGGGCTCTGTCTTGGTGGCACTTGCTGGGTTCTTCCGTTAGGCCTGAGTTCCTTTGTCTTGTTACCAGAGCTTCACAATCAGGCTTAAAAGTGGTTCTCCAAGATTGTTGTGGCCCTTTTGAGCTCTTTGTGTTAATTTTTGAATTAGTTTGTTAAGTTCCTCCCAAAAAGCTTTTGGGAATTTTGTTGCCATGACTCACCCTGGAGCAGGGGTTGACGGCTTTTTTTCTGTAAAGGGCTAGAGTTAAAGTTTTGACTTTGCAGACCACACAGTCTCTGCTGAGGCCCTCAGTTCTGTGGGAGCACAGAAATGGGCTTGGCAGCATGAGAATGGGTAGGCGTGGCCGTATGCCAGTAGAGCTTCCTGTATGGTCTGGTATCACAATTCGATATTACTGTCATGTGTCATGAACTATTAGTCTTTTGGGTTTTCCCCCCACTCCTCATTTAAAAATGTAAAAACCATTCCTGGCTCTGGGCTGCCCTCATTGTACCTTTCCTCTTAGGAGCATGGTGGAGTTCCCTGTTTATTTTGGATTTAAAATTTTATCCCAGTTACTTTTATAGTTTTCTGCATAGGAAGTCTTCTGTCCATTTTTTGTGAGATTTATTCCTAGGCTTGTGATACAATTAATGTAGTTATAAATGGCATATTAATTTTCTTGTCTTCTGAGTTTTCTAAAGGCTTTCATTGTGTGTCCAACAGTATTAATTGGAATTATCTTTATTTATGGTTGATTTTTAGCTTTCTTCCCTTTATTTTTTTGAATTATGCATTTTAAAATGTACATATGTTGATTTTGATCAGAAAGAATTTAAGACATTGCATTTCCCCTCTTTGAGGAAGGCCCCGTTGCTGACCTGTGTGAAATCCGCAGCAGCCTCAGGGCCTGCCTCTCAGGCGGGCCCCCACTCTAAAGCCCCTCCACACCCCTGCCTGGTAGAGTGTGGAGCTGGTCACACACGCACACACACACACACTTCACACTTAACGTGCTGCAGGGCTGTTCTGAGTCCTCAGGGTGGTCTTGGCAGCTCATTGGCCCTGGCCTTGAAGTAGAGGGGCGAGGGGCTGTCTGGGCTAAGGCGCTGGTCCCGTCTAATGTTCTGTTTGTTTTTCCTGAAATCCAAGCTCTGTCTGCACCATGTTCATAAGGACTGTCTTCTGGAATTTTGTAGGTTGAAAACTTGTTGCTTAGTAACCAAGGGACCATCAAGCTGTGTGACTTTGGCAGTGCCACGACCATCTCACATTACCCCGACTACAGCTGGAGCGCCCAGAAGCGAGCCATGGTGGAGGAAGAGGTGAGGGGAGCAGTGGGGCCTCTGTGCATGGATGTCACCCTCCACCACGTCCCTTTCTCCCTGGGCTCTCTCTAGCCCACTGGGAGTCTGTGCCAGCGTGCACTGTGTCCCTGTCAGCCAAGACCTGAGCAGCCACCACCACGCCAGAGTCCAGCGGGCTGGTCTTGCGCCAGACTGCCTGTGGGGCTGGTTGTGGGTACAGAGACAAGGCAGATGGAAGATTGCACTTCAGCTCATCCTCCTCCCAGATCTGGCTTTGAATGTCTTAATGGCCATTTTTTTCTTGGATTTTTTTTATCGTGGTAAAATATAACAAAATTTATTATTGTAACCTTTTGTTAGTATGCATTCTGGTGGCATTCACATTCAGTGTTGAGCAGCCATCACCACTGCCCATTCTGGAACTTTTTTATCCTTCCAAATGTTGCTATTTTTTAAAAAATTATTTAGAAATATATCTTCACAGGAGACATGGCAGCTCCATCCAGGAGACTGCTGCACAACTCAGGACAGTGTGGATGGGGCCTGAGTGTGACCTGGAGGGAGAGACCCAGATAGAAGGGTGCGAAACTGGCAGAGTGTCCCTCAGGCTACCTTCTCTGTGAGAGCCCAGACCCAGCCAGCAGTACCTGCACGCAGCATCAATCTCAGGGTCACCACCTGCGTCACTAAGAAAACAAACTCAAGCACAAGTTCAGAGTTTCTTTATATTAAATATGCAATGTCCAATTTTGAATCAAAAGTTTATTATATCTCAAACAAGAAGCAGTACAATTAATCAAAGTATACACCTAAACTGTTGACACAATTTTGCCTTCTTAACAGTAGCTTGCTTATGCCAGCAGCAGAGAAGCCTGGAGAGCAAGTGACAATGAAATCATGAAAGACATTTTCCAGAGCTTATGGAGAACTGAATATTTTTCCTTGCAAGAAGTGGTCCAGAGCCTGGAAGAAGGGATAGTCAGTTGGTGCAAGGTCTGGTGAATACAGTAGTTGACAGAGAATTTCTAAGTCCAGCCTCTGTAGTTTGAGCAGCGTTGTTTGTTGGACATGTAGTTGAATGTTGTCTTGCAAGAGGATTGGCCTGTCTCTTTTGACCAATCTCGGCTGCTTCATTGCAAGCATCCTCATCATTTCGTCCCAATTGGTTGCAGTAGACATCTGCTGTAATCAGTTAGCAAGGTTTCATGAAGCTGTAGTGGATACCAGCGCTGGAACACCAAACAGACACCATTAGCTTTTTTTTTTTTGATGAATATTCGGTTTTGGACTGTTTTAGCACCACATCTTTATCCAACCATTGTGCTGAATGCTTGTGATTGTCAGAAAGAAGGCATTTTTCATTACACATAACAATAAGGTGTAGAAATGATTCACCTTTGTGTTGCGACAGCAAAGAAAGACAAGCTTCGAGATGATTTCTCTTCTGATGCTCATTTAATTCATGTGAAACCCATCTGTGCAGCTTCTTTACCTTGCTAATTTGTTTCATATGGTACAATATTGTTGGAATAGTGACGTCAAACTTTGCTGCTAATTCACATGTAGGTTGAGATGGATTCTCTTCCACAATAGCTTTCAGCTCTTCATTATTCTCCTTGGTCTCAGGTCACCCAATGGCTCATTTTCAAGATTAAAATCCCCAGAACAGAACTCCTCAAACCATTGACGTACTGTGCGTTCATTAGCCACATCCTTCCCAAACATTTTGTTGATATTTCGAGCTGTCCGCACTGCATTGATTCCACCACAGAACTCATTTTCAAAAATAACATGAATTTTGGACTTATCCATCGTTTCACAAAAATTGCTATAAAAAGAAAAATTTGAAAGATAATCACAAGCCAGATGAGGATGTACCTTCACCAAAACAAAAAACAGCAGCAACAAACAAGAAGTGTCTGAAGTGAAATGTCAGAGATATCAACTGTCAAACTTAGGGAAATCCAACATTCCGTACTTAATAACCTAATACCTCTTCTCCTACCCCCACCAGCAGCCAGGACCAGGGATGTGCTATCAGATTCTGTGTTGAGAAGTCCCTGGGATTATTCCTTTTCTCCTTCAGTGTGGTTCTGTTACTCTTTTGAAGTACATTTGGGTTTATCTATCCATTTACTTACGTTAACGGACTTTGTTTTTTAGACCAGCATCAGGCTTACAGAGCAGGAGTGGGAAGACACTGAGTTGCCTTGTGCCCTGAGCTCGCACTCCTTGCAGCCCCCTCACTGTTCCTTGTTTCTTCCTCCGGGGTCTCTCACCCACTCTCCATCGATTGCTATGCTGTATCTTGGGGTTGTGGGCACTGAGTTCTGCATGAGCCCATGTCGTTGTGCACCTGCACTCCTGGTTTTCAGCCAGCCAGGTCACCATCCTAAGTGAGGCCACTCTTGAGTAAGAGATCTTCAAGCAGAGAACAGTTTATTCTCTGTTCTTGTTTTCTCATTCTGTTTAGTGGTGTAACTACAGGGGCCTCTTTGCCCATTGCTCCCACGTGGATCCACTGAGTTGGGGCTGATGTTCGTGTTTGCCATGCACTGAGATTGTCTTTTTCCATGCGAGTGTGCAACCTACAAGCCCCTCCCTCTGTATGTTTGTGGGTCTCTCAGTTTTTAAACCTGAACTAACCATGTAAATTTGGTTGTTATTTCTTCCATTGTAGAAGTGTTCTGTGTCCTCCACTAGAATTCCTCTGGAAGCCTCTTTTAATATAGCACTTCCTTTTGTGCACTAGAATAATGTGGCTCACAAAAGCTGGTCTGTTTACATCTGTTCTGGAGTAGGTTTCTTGTGTTAAGTGTGACACACCTCTACTGAACAAATAGATGTATGGCAGGTGAATACTTTGGCATAGTTATTTTATTAAACGTGGGAGGCCATGAGAGATTCATGGAAGTTAATCTGAAGGGAAAGGACAGTGGAGGTGGTAAGTAGGGCCCCGAGGTCTTTCTGGAACTTACAGGAGGAAGGGGCACCATGGACTTGGGAAAGTTGCAGGGCATTGATGCAAAATAAAAAGTACTGCTCACATGTAACTTTTCTTTTGAAATATATGTTTTTTTCTTCAGATCACGAGGAACACAACACCCATGTATAGGACGCCAGAGATCATAGACTTGTACTCAAACTTCCCGATCGGCGAGAAGCAGGATATCTGGGTGAGGTCCTGGTGCCTCTCCTGGCAGTGCCTGGTTCATTCCCCCAAGGAGACCCTGTCCTTGGCCCATGCATAATGGAAACCGGTGTCTGTCCTGGCCTTGGGCAGCTGCGGCCTGGTGTCCTCTGACTGAGAATTAGCGTGTTCCCTTGGCCTCTTTTCTCTTTTACCATTTCTTTTTCTTTTCTCTTTTCTTCATCTTCTTAAGAATCACTCATGACTGCTTTTCACAGAGATGACTTGAGTAGAATTCATTTGATTGGTGTGCTCGTGTTGAACTGAATTGACCCAGGAGTCCTTTGCAGCCGGGTCTGCCTAAGTGAGGGCTAGGCCCAATGCCAAGGTGTCTCCTGCCCCTTCTCCAAGGCCACTGGGTGGACATAATGCCCTGTGGTGCTCCTGGGCTCTCCTCTCACTCCATGGCAGAGCTCTGCCTGCACACTGTGCTCCTGTTCCCTCCCTGGTGTAGCCAGAGCCACCAGCGTTCACCTGGGAACAGGGGCTGAAGCATCTGCACCCCTACACCTTCTACTTCCCACTCAGTATTCACAAGGGCCCCATGTGGGCCCACGTAGACATGCTGCATCTGTACCTGGGGTCCTAGGTTGAGAACCTTTGTCTTTTGAGATGTGTGAGATGACGGGTACCCACCTGTGTCTTTATTAGCTGCTTATTTCTTGGTTGCCCCAGGCACACATCCCAGCAGGAAGACTCCCCTGACGTTGCCCTGTCAGGCGTCCTGGTGTGAACTTTTACTCTTGGCTGGACAAAATCTTGATGTTGAAGTAACCGCTACTTCCTCCTGTGGGTTCCCATAGTTGGATGTTGTGGGTAGAATGACCAGGAGAAGAGCGCGATAGTTCATTCAGGGCTTGTTCTGTGAAAATTCTCCACCGACCCTACAGGCCTCGTTGCTGTGTGCTCTGCTCTGCTCCTTTGCTTTGTGTGTAGCATTGCAGCTGAAAGATGCCAAGACGGAGCTCGTCCCCTGCATTGCTTTGGCATTGCTCTGCCACCACTGGGGATGATGGGCGTCTTCCCCTTGCACAGCTAGGTCTGTGCTGGCATCCCACTAGCCCCAGAGCCCAAATGCATGAACGTGAGAACTGTTTAATTGTGAAAGGGACATTTTGAGCTAAAATAAGAGTTTGGGGTTTCTTTGCGACTGTAACTTAGATAAATTTTTGTAGTGGATAAGGATGGAAAAATCGAGGCTTCCCATGTTGTGGGGTGGGCTGTTGCTAGCTCTCTCAGCTAGGTTGGCCTTTGTATGTCACAGCCAAGTCTGGCTCGTCCATAAAACCAACAAAAGATGGAACCCATGGAAGAAGCCCCCACCCCAGCTACTTCTCTTTGTCCCAGCACAATCCCATGTCCTCAACCCCGCCAGCCCTGGCCACTCAGCCTCTGTTCTCCCCGCAGGCCCTGGGCTGCATCTTGTACCTGCTGTGCTTCCAGCACCATCCGTTTGAGGATGGAGCGAAACTTCGAATAGTCAATGGGAAGTATGCGATTCCTCTGAGCGACACTCGGTACACTGTCTTCCATGACCTCATCCGTAAGTCCCCATGGTGGATGCTCGGGGCAGGGGCTCGGGGACAGCCTTCCTGTTAGATTGTGGGCGTTACCCACCAGCTGACACTACCGTGTCTCCCACCTGTTGCCATTGTTTTGACAGCATCCCTGGTGGGGGGCTTTTCAACAGAGCTCTCATCCGCTCACCGTTGGGTGAATTGAGCGTGCTTTGAGTGGTGGTTTGATGACTTGGTTCAGTTTTATTGCTCTTTCCTTCATTGTCCCCTCGCTTGCTTTTTAAAGTCAGTGAGTGTGTGAGTGAGTGGCCCTTTAGTGCCCTGTGACCTCCGTGAGAGCAGGTGGTGCCATCCCACTGGGGACCCCAAGGTTCATGGTGCAACGCGAGGACGAGCTCATGCCACTGTTCCTCTGCTGCAGGTGCCATGCTGAAGGTCAACCCAGAGGAACGACTGTCCATTGCCGAGGTGGTGCACCAGCTGCAGGAGATCGCGGCCGCCAGGAATGTGAACCCCAAGTCACCCATCACAGAGGTGAGGGCGTCATAGCTGCGAAAAGCACTAGACTCCAGGTGTTGCTCGTAATCGTGTTCTCGCACCACCCTGAGGACCTCCCACGCAGTTCCCTATGGAGTGTCACAGCCCCTGAGAGCTCCCAGCCAGTGCGTGGGGAAGGGGCCCCATGGCAACTCAAGGTCAGGACCGAAGAGCACCCCTGGGGTCATGCTCTGGATGTACTGTCCCCAGCCCATAAAAGCCCCGAGGCTCTGTCACTCTGTAGGCTCTTTTCTGGTTCTTCCTCTGACTTTGGATGGAGTGTGAGTTATTTTTGTGTCTCACTACCTGGTGGGCAAGCGTCCCGGCATGTGTCAGCTGATCCTGTACTTTGAAGTCTCTGGGCTGTGGCTATCCCAAGGGTTGGCCTGGAAAGGGTCCACTTCCAGGCTCCCACGGCTGCTGTGGCATTCAGGGCCTGGCAGGCTGTTGGACTGAGGCCCCACTTAGCTGTGTGCTTTGTGAAAATGGGGGGCCAGGAAGACATCAGTGCAAGGTGGCCAGAAGACGCCCTCCTGGTCTTTCTGACCAGGCCAAGGGCAGACAGGCAATCACCTTTACTAGATTCCTGTGGTCAAAAGCGGGCTTGAGGTCTGGCCCATACCCATGGGGAGCGGGCGGGGTCTCTGGATATCTTTGGGCTCCCACCAGCCACCACCACTGGTGGACATGGCTCAGGGCTCAGGTCACGACTTGCAGGGCCCCAAAGGCCTCCAGAGTCCCCCCTGCCAACAAGCACCACCCCCACCCCGCCCCATGGCCCTCGATCTGTTACTCTGTCTACAAATTCTAGCTGCCCAGCTTCCCTGATGCTGTTCATCTCCCCAGTGGGGTTAGGCCCCTCTGCCAGGCGACCCTTGCTCAGTGACCCAGACTCTTGATTCCTCTATCTCGGGCACTTTTCAGTTGGATCCTTTCACTCCATTGTAGCCGGACACAGGACTTTCCAGGGCCCTTGGTACGGAGCTGGTTGTGAGAGGCTGGCTCAGCTATTGCTGAGGGGTGGATATAGGGCTTGAGAGGGAAAGGTCAAAGTTGCTGACCTGAGTCCTCATCTGCGGACAGGGAGTTGTGAGAGGAGGTTGGTTTGGGTTGAGTTGAGGGTTTACAGTTCCTGCTGGAGTGACAGTGGATACACGGGCCTGGGGGCCGGGGGCTGAAGGGAGCAGAGTGTGCATGGTGGGGGGGTGCCTCCCTCTGGAGGCCGAGGTCGTGGAGGTTGCAGTGGAGGGAGTGCCCAGCCTGGAAGCCAGAAGCATGTTAAGGTGCTAGGTACTCTGCAGTTGAAAAATTGATGTTGGGGACCTCATCAAGGAACTGCCCTGGGGGTAAGGGTGAGGTGGGGAGGGAGGGAGCTCCAGTGGCTTTGCTCTGCAGCAGGGCAGGCTGGCGCCTA
This sequence comes from Avahi laniger, assembly GCA_963575035.1. Taxonomy (NCBI): domain Eukaryota; kingdom Metazoa; phylum Chordata; class Mammalia; order Primates; family Indriidae; genus Avahi; species Avahi laniger. Next base: position 34,402 of record CAUYSK010122194.1, read on the forward strand.
CCACGTCCCATCTGCTCTGTGGCCCTTCACAGAAAACACCTGACTGTCCCTGGAGGTTGCAGAGGAACGCTGGGTGTGTGGGGGTGCTGTGCGGGCAGGAGGTGCTGCTGCACAGACACAGGCCTGGTCACCTGCGCCTGAGCGCTCTGCTCTTAGCGCTTCTGGATAAGAACCTGGGGGGCAAACATCAGACCCCTGCCCGGGCCCACCGCAAAACACCCAGTCCACAGCAGAGCTGAACTCAAGGGGAGGTAAAAATACTATCGTTTCCGGCCTCTCCTCCCCGCACGCCCCTCAAGGAGGCAGCAACTCACATGGTCCCCAGAGCTTGGGCCCTGAGATGAGACAGCACTCGGAGGCACCGAGTCTGCTTAGGATGGTTGAGCAGATTGGGAAGAAATGGACAGAGGAAGAGGGACAGAGACTATAGCCTGCAGGTCTGAGGTGTTGGACCAGGACAGAGGGCGCTGTGAGGCAGACACATGCTCATGGGTCGCCTGCGTAGGTTTATCTCTGTGCGACCCACCCTGTGGGTCAGGTTGACTGTTTAGACTTGTGGGAAATCCTTCCCTTGCATTTTACAATGAGCCAGGTAGAGAGGACGGGCTGTGGGGTGCAGGTGCTGCGTGCTCTCTCCCTGACCTGGGCGGGTGGGAACTGTAGCGCTGACTCTTGCCAGGGTCCATTCAGGAACCGACTCCTCTGGTTTTAATCGTCACAGCTCCTGGAGCAGAATGGAAGCCATGGGAACGCTGCGCCGTCCCGAGGGCCACCCCTGCCTGGAGGCCCTGCCAGCAGCAGCTACAGTGGAGGTGGGTCCCACTCTGGGGAGGGCCGAGCCCCACAGTCCTGCTTTCTTGGGGCTTGGGAGCTGCAGCAGTTCGCTGGAACTCACAGAGCTCAGCAAAGCTGGTGTCCCCATGCAGTTCAGGACAGGGGAAGGGTTTAGACAGAAACCAACTGAGGAAAGAGATGTGGGGCAGGATCCAGGTGTCCTTGCCCAGGGGGTGGTGTGTAGCAGCGCTGAGCAACAATGCTCAGGGCATCGCCACCCAGGGAGGTGGGCCTGTGCCCCAGCATCCAGGGTGTTTCTTGGGGTCAGACATGCAGGTCTGGGCCCTCAGTGCCCTGCCTCTCCGCAGTCAGGCTGATCCCAGTGGCCCAAGACTCCATTAAACCACATCGTATTGTTGACTGTCTGGAAGAGCCTAAAGCCCCTCCTGGGGGAGGCACTCCAGGTTCCCTCCTAGGAGCTGGGGACAAAGGGCCAGGCCCGCAGTGACCCTGAAATCATAGCATGTTAGAGGTGCCCAGGAGAGGGGAGAGCTGGGGGATGGGGGGACAGGAATCAGGCAGCTGGGGCAGGGGCTCAGACAGGGGAGGGCGCTCAGACTGGGGGGCAGGGGCTCAGCTACCATCCAGCGGGAAAGAGCTCAGATAGGGTGGGGCCCAGATGGGGGTAGAGCTCAGTCAGGGGAGGGGCTGATGGGGATGGGACTTGGGGAGGCTAGGGGGGACTTATATGGGGGTAGGGGCTTAGTGGGACTGGGGAGATGGTGCCAGTGGTTTGGGTGGAGCTTCAATGACTGAGTAGCCTTCCTGGCCTCCACCTCATGCAGGTGGCACCAGCAATGGGCCCGAATGTCCCTGGAGGGCCCTCAGCCTGTGGAGAGCTCAGAAGGCTCTGGAGCAGGGATGCCGAGCGCTTTTGGGACTGTGTGCCAGGAGGCACTCTGAAAGGTCCCCAGTGGAGCCACTGGGGCCCTGACCAGAGCAGAACAGCCAGGACATGGACTTGAGAGGTGCTGGCTGACTGTGGGCCAAGACCCTCCTGATCTTGTCCCCATGTCCCCATTCGAGTATGGAAGAACTCACCTGGGTCTTTCTTCATCTATTTCTTGGGGAGGGACCCAGCCCCAGTGGTGGGCCAGCCAAGCCTTGGGCACATGCAGTGGCTGCCATGGCCTCCACTGGCTACAGGAAGAGTGAGTTCTGAAGGGGCTGAGTTCGTTGCGACTCTTGGGTCTTACCAGGCCTGCGTCTTGTTTGTATGTGGGGCAGTGGACAGGCGTTCTCTGTTTATGCCAACTTCTACTGCCAAAGCCGCCTTGATGCCCTCACTCCAGGGACCCCGTGGTTTCAGGGTCTACTTTCATCGGCCACCACTGTGTTCACGTCAAGGGCAGTCAGTGGCAGCCTCAAGTTGCGTCCCTGAGGCTGGCCTCCCATGCCCACAGACAGGCGAAGTTTCAGCCTGAAGCCATGTCTGAGGTGCCCAGAGCAGCTGCTTCCCTGGATCTCTGGAAAGGCTGAGGACAGGTATCAGACCCATCAGTGCCAAGGGGGGCCAGCGCTCTCTGCTTCACACTGCACATCAGGAGATGTGGTGGGACCGTGTGTGCCCATGGCCAGCTGAGACCATCTGTTCATGCAGGCTTGGCTCTGATGGAGTACGACCAGCCCTATGGAGGATTCCTTGACATTTTGCGGGGCGGCACAGAGCGACTTTTCACCAACATCAAGGACACGTCCTCCAAGGTCATACAATCCGTTGCTAAGTAAGTGTGAGGCACCTGGGCTGTGTGTCTGCTGGGTTTTCTGTCTAGGCTATAGCCTAGACCCTGGGGCCCCTGCTTCCCACCCCTGCTGTGGAAAAACCACACAGGATCCCTGGAGGCAGTGGGACAGCATTCCCCTTGTCCCAAGGTGTTGAATGTGTCCAGTGCTCTGTGGAGCAGGGCAGGTCCCTTTCCATCAGCCGTCTTGCATGACCCTGCAGTGCAGAGGGAGGCCTGGAGACCTGGCCTCAGGCAGCACCTGGCTTGGCGTCCTTCTTGCTGTGGCAGCGCCCCTTGTGCTAGGCTGTCTGTCTGTTTTGGCGTGCAGCGGGTGAGGCGAATGGGCACGGCAACACCTCCCTCTGTGGTCAGTTAAACTTCTCACTGTTCAGACTTCGAACAAGGTGGATTTGAGTGTGGGTCATGTGGTCACACTGTGGGTGGGATCAAATGAGGAGAGGACACATGTATGCAGGTGGGGGGCCTCCTGTCCCCGATGTCAGCCTGCAGCCTCTGGCACTGCTCATGGACCACTGTGGAATATTCTAGAGCGCAGCCCGCTCTGTATCATTGGAGTCCCTCTGCTGACTCTTCTGAAGGGGCTAAGTGCTGGGAGCTGCCTGGGGAGCCCTTGCTGTCCATGGTTGCCTCGTGCAGCTGCCACTCCGGCTTGAGGGCATCGGCTATTTGTGGCTATCATGTTCCTTCTACATTTGGTCAGACCTTTCGGCCCTGTCTTTGTTCTTTCTTTCGTGTTAAGATCCTTGTTTTGTGTCTGCAAGCATCCATAGCACCAAGCAGACGTGTGTGTACTTGTATATGTTTCTGAGAGTGTGCACATGCGTGTGTGCATGTGTGAGCATATGTGTATGCTTGTGTGTGCACATGTGCACGTGTAAGAATATGCTTGTGAACATGTGGGTATGTGCAAATGTGAGTGTGCTGTGAGCGTGTGCAAGTACACATGTGACCACATGTGCCGTACATTGGGCTGTATGTATGTCATCTGTCACACTATGCACTTTGTCCCCCACGTGACCTTTTTTGATGAGAAGAAACTAGGTCTTGGGGGTGTTTTGTGTGTCCCGGGGCAGGGTGTGAGCGTGCACCTCTGGGCCCCTACTGCCTACCTCATAGCTGAGGGAAGATCAAAGGAAGCTCCCCTGGGTCCCGCGCCCAGCCCTCCATCTGCTGGGCATGGGGCTCTGGTTCCTCAGGGTCCTGGCTGGTGTTTCTGGGTGTCAAATGCCAGCAGGGCGGGGTGTGGACTGGACAGAGGCGAGGGCCTGGTGCTTACCTGCTTGCATCTCTGGACAAAGGTGTGAGGTGGTGATGGAGCTGAGTTGTGGGGCGTTGTGTGTGTGCTTCGGAATGCCCTTCTCCTCACCAGCTGGAGCCACAGATGGCACGACCCCAGCAGGGCAGGGTGCGAGGGTCCCGTGGCTGCAGTGCTGTGTGTGGGTCCAGGTGTTGGCCCAGCCCCCTTGGTCACCATCCAGACTGTCTATATCTTGGCCTCCACATCATCCTGAGCCGGATGTGGTATCCATCTGGAAAGGTCACGCAGTTCCATGTTGTACCCTTGTGGATTCAGGACCGGGGGACTCCTGAGTTGCAGCCCCCAAATGACAGTAAACAGATGACTCCCAGGTGTGCGAGCAGCTGCTTGACCCCACTCTGGAAAAGAGAAATGGAAATTAAGCCTAGACTGAGATGCCATTTCTTACCAATCAAGTGGGCATCAGGAGAGAAGAGCCCTGGGCCTCAGCAGTGCGGTGTCCAGGACTGGTGGCCAAGAGAGGCGGGGCAGTGAGATGGCAGAAGGTGAATGAGATCTGAGAGCCCCAAGGCTGGTTCCCTCAGGGGCACAATGGATATGGGATAGGCCAAGTGTGCACGTGTGCGTGTTTGTATGCGTGTGTGTGTGTGTGTGTGTGTGTGTGTGTGTGTGTCTGTGAACTCTGGGTGAACAAGCAAATGTAAATAATGACCTACGGGGATGGAGGCAGGACAGTGGTTCGTTCCTGAATTTATCTAATTTCATGGCTTTTGCTCTAGAACTACGGAAATATCTTACATGATGAAAAAATAAAATGAGATTAAAAATGAGTATTAATCTAAACAAGCTGGGGCCAGGGGAGACCCAGGAGGGTGCGAGACTGTTCAATGTCGTAATCAGAGTGGAGACGGAGAGGGAGAGGAGAGACGTGCATCGGGGTCCCCTCTGGCACCCCAGGTTGGGTGATTTGCCAGAAGGACTCGTAGTTACTGCCACAGTTTATTCCAGGGAAAGGACACAGCACAGGCAGCAGAGGGAAGAGGGTGCACGGGACGAGTCCAGGGGAGCCTGGTATGTCCTCAGGGTCCTCCCTCAGGCATCCTCCATCACGTATTGTTCCCAGCAGCGAGCTATGGGGGTGCTGCGGGTGCCATTTGCAGAGAGCCCTGGGGCCCTTGCAGCAGGGCCTGTAGGCAGCTCTGCTGGCACTCATCAGACTCATCAGTTCTGGGGATAATGGGAACCTTCCCAAAATCCCCTAGACGCCAGCCCAGGGTCAGCCTTGCAGCCAGCCCTCCCTGAGTATGAGCAGTCAGGCCTGCTGGCGTGATCTGCCTCTATTCGAATCTCATGCTTAAGATGGACGAGGCTCTGTAAACACTTGCATTGACTTAGAAGTAACAATGAATTTATCATTTTCCTGGTGCTCCCTCAGCACCCCACTGCCTCTGGCTACTCTGTGTCCCACAAGCCAGGGCCACAGGCCTGAGCCCTGAGTTTCATTCTTTCCTGCCCATGTCAAGTACAAACCTAACATGTGCATTCCCCTTGTACACATGCCAGGAGCCAACACAGCCAGGCCCACGTGGTGCCCCCACCTTGTGTGGGATGAGATATTACAGATCCCCAAAATTGCATGCAGTGCCCGCCCTCCCATAATGCAAGTCATCACACTGTGCTCACAGTGGCACCCTGGGAGGCTGAGGGGCCTTTGCCCCGTGTGTGGGGCGGGCCTGGGCCCTGCACCTCTGCTGGCCTGGCAGGTCCTGCTGGTGGGCCCTGCACCACACCTGTCTAGGGATTTGCTTGTTCTCATCTTTTGCTCTTTTTACTCTTGGGCTTTTTTGTTTTTCTTACTGATAATTGAGATATGTTGTATGTCCTAATTCTTTCTGTGAAAAAAATATAGCAAATACTTGATATTGGGGTATTGTTTTTCTCTTTTTTAATGTCTTGTCCTATAGACAGTTCAAATTGAAGTATCAGATTTACCTGTACTTCCCTGTGTGTCTTCCATTTGTTGTCTCGTTTAGGAAGCCTCTGTATGCGAAGCTAGCATTTAAGTAGGTATAAACAAGTTTTTTAAATGTTTAAAAATATCATAAATATATTTTCTTTTTCATTTTATAGAGATAGGATCTCAGTCTGTCACCTGGGCTGCAGGACAGTAACATCATCAGAGCTCACTGCAACCTCTAATTCCTCAAACTTCTGAGCTCAAGTGATCCTCCCACCTCAGCCTTCTGAGTAGCTGAGACTACAGGCATGCCATCACAGCTGGCTAATGAAAAAAAAATTTTTTTAAGGATCTTGCTATGTTGCCCAGACTGATCTCAAACTCCTGGCCTCAAGTGTTCCTCCCACCTTGGCCTCCCAGAATGCTGGGTCTACCAACAAAAACTATCGCACCTGGCGTATATTTTCTTTTAATGGTTTTATTGTGTATGCTTGGGACTTTAAATCCTTATAGACGTTACTTTTGGGATTTTTTTTTTTGTTGACTCTGTGCCCTTTGGTGGGAACAGCTCTTTCGCTGATGGTCAAGCTATAGCCGCTTCTGGTTCTGTCTCTGGGAGACTTTTCAGTCCTGCAGCTTCCTGCTTACTGGTGGGAGAGGCCAGCCTCCCTCTTTACCTTGCTTTCTGAGAATGTCTTGCCTGTTCTTGCACAGTTGTTTCTTCAAATTAATTTTAGAATAAACTTGTCAAATTCTCTGTATCGTCATGGAGGGGTCTGAGCTGTGTCTTACTGATTTTATGGACCCAAGTTAGGGGACACTTGGTTAATAGATTGTTGGCCGTGGCCACAGCATGGCCGTCTCCAGCACTTGGCCCCATCCTGTCTTGTGACCGTGTCTGCTGGGTTCCCTCCTCGAGGGGAGAACGGAGCAGTGACCACTTGGGTCACTGTCCTCAGGCTGCTGACCATGCATAGCACCTTCTGCTCTTCAGCCCGTCCCTGCCACCTGTGTCACCATCTGTCCTCCAGACCAGTCCTCAGTGTGCCCTGTGGAGCACACTCGAGAATGGCAGGGGACAGTTAGAACCCTTCCTGTTGGGTCCATCCTTTCTACCACTCACAGGTTATGATTTCTCTCCACTTCTGATGTGGACGTCAGCTCCACATGACACACTCATGTGCACACGTGTGCGTGTGCACCTTCCTCATGGGATACAGCCTGAATAGTGAGAGCCTCTGTGGCTTTCCCAGGACTGGGGCTCTGGTTTAAGCCCTTGTGACTTAACTGTTTGAGTGTTTCCTGTGATAACCCAGTGTCTTTTTATTTCCAGTTATGCCAAGGGCGATCTCGACATATCCTACATCACATCCAGAATTGCTGGTACGTTTGCCAGGTTATGCTGTAGGAAACATTCCTGTACCTGTGTGAGAGCAGCTCATGGCACTACTGCCTCTAGTGCAGCCCTGCTGTGCATTTGTCAGGGAGCTAGGTGGGGCGGCTACAGGGACGGCAGAGGTGCCTCTTGTCCAGCTTCCTGGGCAGCTACGAGCCTACCCACAAAGTGGCCCTGGTACCATCCCAGGCCTGTGTCCAGTGGTTGGCCCAGCTTTTCCCCTGGTTTGGCACCTTCTCAAACTGTAAGCTCTTCAGGGGAATGATGCGAGGCCGTACACGTCTAGCCTGGGTCTCTAGGCCAAAAGTCAGGAGAGCTCATCCTGAGGCTTGGAGACTGCTGAGCACCAGGCTCTGCAGGCAGGACTTCCCATCCGGAAAGCTCTCTCCGGGAGTCCTAAAGACCAGCTGACAGGTGTGTAGGTTGGTCTGTCCTCCCTGGTCAGGCCAGGGTGGGCGTCCAGGAGGGTGGGGAGGGCCTAATAGTGGCCATCTGTCTGGATAGTGGCTGGTGAAGCTGCCCAGACAGGTTCCAGGAGCAGTGGGGCCCTCAGGTAGGCGGCCTAGCTGTGAGGTGAACATAGCCTTCTAGGGACAGTGGTCACCCCACAGTGGCTGACACAGGCCTGCTCTGTTCCAGTGATGTCGTTCCCAGCAGAAGGCGTGGAGTCGGCAATCAAAAATAACATAGAAGACGTGCGGTTGTTTCTAGACTCCAAGCACCCAGGACACTATGCTGTCTACAACCTGTCCCCGAGGACATACCGGCCCTCTAAGTTTCATAACCGAGTGAGTGGCCCCTGGTTTTGTCTGGGTATGACTTTGGTGATTGTTGTCACTGCGTTAGCGCAGGTTTTGTGACTGTCCTCCATTTAGTTACAGCACTAGATTCACTTTCGACCTTGTCCAGCAGACAGCAATGGGTGGGGCCAGGGCGGGGCTCTCACGGAGGCAGTAGGGCTGGAGGGGCGCTGGGGCATGAGACAGGTGGGCCATGTCCTGAGGGAAGGCCCAAAGCATAGACTGAGAGAGAGGCTGGTAGAGCTGATTCTGTCCATTGAAAGTACTGTTTGGCCTGACACAGGGGTGCGCCCTGTGGTCCCAGCTACTCAGGATGCTGAGGTGGGAGGATCACTTGAGCCCAGGAGTTCAAGGCCAACCTCAGCAACATAGCAAGACCCCATCTCTAAATAAAAATAAAATGCTCTTTGACAAAGAAATCCAAGGTGTCCCCCTGCCTGCCCACTGCTTCTCACCCTCCAGAGGGGGCATCAGGTCACACAGTTTACTTGGTAAAATACTCCAGACGTGAGATACTTATCATGGTGTTTAAACTGACACAAGGCACAGGAAAGGATAGACTGAGTTCTTCTTTCAAAGACAGCAACAGCCCTGGCACACAAACACTATAGCACAGAGAGGAGGCACAACAGGGGTCCAGGACACCTCATTGTAACATCTGTCCCTCACGTGCACAGAGGACAGGGCAGGCTCCCCACAGCCTGCTTCATGCTGGCGCAGCACGCAGCTGAGCAGGGCCCTCTCTTTGTAGGTCTCTGAGTGCGGCTGGGCGGCCAGACGGGCACCAAACCTCCGCAACCTATATGACATTTGCAGGAACATGCATTCCTGGCTCAGGCAGGACCACAAAAATGTCTGTGTTGTGCACTGTATGGTGAGTACCAGGGTCCCCGCTCTGTCTCTGCCTTTTTCGTTGAAGTTTATAGTTTCACATATTTATTGAACAAAAACCGAGCCCCAGTTACACATTAGGTACTATTTTTAACCTTGGGGGCATGGCAGAAAAGAAAATGTAGAGAAGTCTCTGCATTAGGAAGCTTTGGGTCTGGTGATTCCCCGCCCCTCCTAGTGGGATGTGCCGCTCTCGAGGGTCTCCTTAGGGCCCTCCTGGTCCCTGCCTGGCCTGGACCTGCACAGCCCAGTGCTGAGGCCACTCTGTCAGGACCGCGCTGGGCCCCTCCTTTGCTGTGGCTGCTGAGTCCTCACCTCCAGCTCCCCTGTCCATGGAGTGAGGGGTTAGAGGTTCGTGAGCCTCACACAGGGTGGAGCCTACCTGAAAAACACACTTGGCACTTAGCTGCTGCCATTGTGGTGGTGGTGGTGATAAAAGTCACACCAAGAGTGACAGAAAAGAGGGTTCAGTGGAGCTGCAGTTTGAGCGGGGCTGCTGGAGAAGTGGCCGGTGTTTGTTCCCCGTTCAGGAGCCTGTGTTCTCTGTTGGCCTCTGAGCCCTCCCCTCACCAAGCTTTCTGTGTGAGGTCCTAAACGTGTCCCTAATCAGAGAGGACCAACTTTACATCATTCCCTTAGTGACCTGGTAGGTGGAAGTTCGTGGGACCTGAGAGTCCTCATCCCGCCGTGTGCGAGAGGATGTGAGTGAGCCTGTGTCCTTTGTCCTAGGACGGGAGAGCCGCCTCGGCCGTGGCTGTCTGCTCCTTCCTGTGCTTCTGCCGGCTCTTCAGCACTGCGGAGGCTGCTGTGTACATGTTCAGTATGAAGCGCTGTCCACCGGGTATTTGGCCGTCCCACAAAAGGTGCCGCGTGTCGTTCTGTGGGGACGTGACACTGCCTGTGCTGTGTTGGGTGCAGGACCTTCACAGTCTGGGTCACACCGCCTTGGCCCAGACCCGTGCCCACAGGGACTCGGTGAAGAAACGCTGCTGTTGGCCCCAGTGGGGACTCCCACTGCGGTCCCCTGAGCTGTGTGTGGGCAGTGCCCCGCTCAGCACCTACACACCAGGCTTTCCAGCAGGCACTCATTGGGCAGTGGGTCAACTCTTCTGGGCCCTGCCCTGCTCTCCACGGGATCCCTCTGCGTGGGTTTGGTAGATGCCATGCATGAAAGCGCTCTGGACCATCTGATGCCATGCACATGTAAGGTCCTCATCCTGTGAAGCACTGGGTTTCCATGTTGCTTGCACCAACTGGGAGCAGGCTTTCTCTGGGCAGTTTAAAGGAAGCAACTCCTATTGGCTGCAACCAGTTCTCTTCCTCCCAGGGACTACTTCCTTTACCAACCAGAGGTGTTGCATGTCCACTCGGCACACTTTGTCTATGCCCTGCAGAGAGGGACTTTTGGGTGTCCAGATCGGAGGAGTCGCACCCAGCATGAACCTTGCCCTGAGCTTAATCTTGATGAGGACTTGGGGTGGGACTGGGGTGGTTTCCTTCCCTCTGAAGGAATGGGCTTTGATGGGACAACAGAGACGTCGGGAGCAGGTAGAGCATAGGAGCAAGCGCCAGCACTGATGCCACTCCCGTGCCCTGCCCTGAAGAGAAGGAGGGACCTAAGCCAGAGGGTCTCTGT
>CAUYSK010122196.1:0-29990 GCA_963575035.1 Avahi laniger
GGCTCTAGCGCCCCTCACCATAATCCAATCCTGGTTCTACCTGCTAGCAGTGTAACCTTAAGCAACTCACTTAACCCATCTGTGTCTCGGTTTCTTTATCTGCAAATCACAATTTCCTTATCTGTATATCAAAGGAAAAAAACCTTTTCTCTACTTTCTTAGGTTCAGTTGCTAGGGTTTTTGAATTAAACTGACAAAAGAAGGGAGGGAAGGGCACGCCTTTAACCTGCATTTGGGTGAGGCAAAGACATAAAGTGTAACTAGAATGTTTGTACCCTCACAATACCTTGGAATAATAACAAAAAAAAAACTTGTAAATTGAAAATATTCTTCAATAATATGGAGAATATTTTTATATATGGTAATATCTACCATTAAAAACATAAGAAAAATCACTCATTCTCACAATGGTAAGTTATGCTAATAATATAAGACAAATATAAAAGGAAATGTGTGTGTGTGTATATATTTTTTAAAGTTGGATTGACAATAGTACCACTATCAATTCTCAGAGGAAGTGAAAAAGAGAAAGGGAATAGAAGCCTGCAGAAAGGTGACGAGATTCAAAACCCATATTCTACTCTCAGCAGCCTTCCTGCATATAATATTACACATATCATTAATATAACTTATTTTTAACTATTGAAAAACTGACATAATAAAAATGATACAAAACAACAAAAATAAAAAGTGCTAAAACATATGTAGGTTAAAAAATAAAACAATTTTAAAGGTATTATCGTATGTTCGAATGGAAAGGCCCTTTAAAGAATATCAGTTATTCTTTCTTAACTTATGGAAACTTATTTTTCAATGAATTTTGCAAGCATTATTTTGAGATCATACCAAAACCATTCTAAAATGTATCAATAACATTAGAGAAAGAATAGCTGAAAAATTTTCAAAGTCAAGGAAAGCAAAGGGAAATTTGTCTTGATATACTTTAAAACATTATAAATCTACCTTATGTAAACATCTATATCTTAAACGAAACAATGGGCAATTCAATTAAAACAGAAATATTGTAGGAGAGCCCCTGAAATCCACAAAATTTTTGCAGAAAATTGCTAATATCACAAATTATTGAAAAAATGGGATTATTTAAAAATTGCTGCTAAAGAAAAGAAAAAACTATTCTAACACACAAACACAGTGTTAATCCCAAGCCACCATTGCATGAGCATAAGACCAATAAAGAATGCGAATGAAAAATTTGTCTGATCTAGGTATCCAGATATGTCTTATATATATCACACAATTAAAATAAATCAATTAAATGAAAAAGAACTACAATATATTTTACTTTGAGATTTATAGAAGATAATAAAAAGCAAAATCAAACACAAATAACAAATTGATAAAGAACCACAAATATAACCATCTATATTTATCCTCTAGGAAATTTTGATAAATAACGTACTCTGATTTTTCATGAGAAATTCCATGATCAAAAAATCCACAAGAGTTGCAATAGCTAATAGCATATGACAAAAAGTTCCAAATTACCCTCGATCAAAACTCATTATATTAATAGTTTACATTGAATGACATTGTTCTGATATACATGATAGTACAGATTAAGTGACATTTTTATCTTGCCCAATGGATAAAATGCTTTAGAAATAGTATCCAGTGTTCACAAAGGTATAATAAAATGTCCAGTTTTATAGCCCAGTGATAGCAAAGTAAAGCACTATAACTTGCCGGTAGTACAATTTTACATTTATCAAGATCTCATGTAAAAAACATGTCCCTTGACAGATGAATTCTAGATATTTAAACTAAGAAAATAATGAAGATCCAAGTAATTAGTCATATAAAAGAATGCTTATCCCAGTGCTGTATTTAATAGCAAAAATATTAGAAATAAAAGTAAAATTATTTATTATGGTATAAAGTAGTTAAGGTAGAAAAATACCTAGTAATGAAGGAATGTCTATTTAAACCAAAATTTAATGTATACATATAATTTAATATTAAAGTGATTTTTAAAATGGAAATAAATATTTACTTAGAATGACAAAAATATGTTACAATTTTTACAATGTTAAAAATACCATAACCTTATAAAATTCAGAAAAATAAAATATTTTTGGATCTAGCAATCCCACTGCTAGGTATCTACCCAAAGAAAAAGTAGTTATTTTATCAAAAAGACACCTACACTTGAATGTTTATTGCAGCACAATTCACAATTGCAAAGATGTGGAACCGATCTAAGTGTCTATCAATTCATGAGTGAATAAAGAAAATGTGGTGTTCATATATACCATGCAGTACGACTCAGCCATGAAAAGGAATGAAATAATGTCTTTTGCAGGAACTTGGATAGAACCGGAGACCATTATCCTAAGTGAAATATCTCAGGAATGGAAAAACCAAATATCTTATGTTCTCACTAATAAGTGAGAGCTAAACAATGGGTACACACAGGCACAAAGAGATGTAAAGGTTATTTGAAACCAAGAATCAGGGAGGTTGGGAGAGGAAGTTTGGGACAAAAACTACCTATTGAGTACAGTGAATGAAAACCATCCTGGTGACGGACACACCAAAGCCCTGACTTAAGCATTGATTATATGAGGTATCCATGTAACAAAAACATTTGTACCTCCTTAATATTTTGAAATAAAAAAATATGTTTTCCTGACCAAAAAAAAGAAAAAATATTTTATTGATTAGCTGACTAATGTTTTTGATAAAATAATGTTAAACAGTGTTTCACGAAAGGGAATATTGATTATACATGAAGTTAAATTCAAATAAGTTCCAATATTATGCTATAGAATCTAATTAAAAAATATATGTATTTATATATATATAAAACAAGTATATATAGATAAAATGTATTTTTATGTATGATGATATATTGAAAGATAGATATATTGAACAATCTTATTTACAGTAGGCTTCTTTAAGTAGTTAAGGTATTGTTGATCAAATTTCTTTTGTGTTTTTATGTATTTCTAACTTTGTTATGATAAATTTTTCTAATTTTCTTACAATAAATATTTATCATTTTTATGATCTCACAAAATAAACAGCATCTTCTAATAAAGTGCTTCAGTCTTATTTCTTTGAATTGTGTTCCAAGTATGAGGAGGAAAAAAGACAACTAGAACGACAACGAAGTTTAAATCTTTATCTTTTTTTTCCTCATAATCTTCAAATATTTTGACATGATTCCCAGGTGTTCGCTAAAGCAATTCTGAACAGAGAAATACAACAGTAGGTCAAATCCTTGAAATACCACTCGGACTACCTCAATGACCTGCCTGGGTCCTCCGACCTTCCTACAGAAGAAAGGAAAGGTGTATGTAAATCAATGTCACATAGGAATAATCTATTGAGATTCCAGATTTTAAAAGTACATAAATAAGTCTTGACTTCCAATATTCTTCTAAATATTGCCTAGAACAGAAGCTCAATACTTGACCAGTATCCAGGATATACATTTCCACCTAGTGTTGTCGCATTGTTTTACGAGATCATAGATAATTTCAGCACCCTGTCCCAAATCAGTGTGTACAAGGGAGTCATGTTATTAATAACTGCTGCTTCCACCAAAAACAAATTAATGCAGCATCAGGAACTTTGCTAAATCAGTACCCCAGTGCCATAGTTGCAGGCTCTAGAAACACACTGTCTTTAATACCTATGCTACAGTAAAATAGAACATTAGTGGTATAACAATCATTTTCTGCCAGATTTAAATATATACATATATATGTAAATTTACAATGCATAATAACCATGATAGAGTGCATTAGAATAAAGCAATTATGTTTCCTCTCCGTAGATCTATATTATTTCTCTATGTAACATATGCATAATTCATTTCTTCTACTGATTGAGAGCGTAATTTTATTCCTTTCCAAAGACTCTTAAATGAGTATGGTCTACCATATACAAATGAAAAGATTATTTAAATATAAAAGGGACTGTCCAAAGTGTTAATAAAACAAATTAAGCTTTCTAAATTAAATATCAAATTAAAAGCTCAGCCAAACACAGTAGCTCAAGCCTGTAATCCCAGCACTTTGGGAGGCTGAGACAGGAGAATTGCTTGAGGCCAGGGGTTTGAGACCAGCCAGAGCAAGAATGAGACCCCATCCCTACATAAAATAGAAAAAATTAGTCAGGTGTAGCGGCGCACACCTGTAGTTCCTGCTCGGGAAGCTGAATCAGGGACATCGCTTGAGCCCAGGAGTTGGAGGTGGCAGTGAGATATTATCAATCACGTCACTGTACTCCAGCCTGGAAGAAAGAGTGAGACCCTGTCTCAAAAATAAGTAAATTAATTAATTAATAAAAGCTTAATAACCTTCAACTTAATTTTATCCAAGTTTAATTTATTAGATTATATAAAAATAGTGATAAATAAAAAATTGTATCTGTCGTTCAAAATAAAAACTCTCCTCTAAAATCACTGTATGATCCATATAATTTTAAACCAAAACATTATATAATATGCATGATTGCTTTAGCATACTTATAGAATAACATTATATATGTTTAAAATATTCTAATTTTATTAACAAAAATATTGAGGCTTACTATAGAATTTTAAGAATTTTGCTATCACAAAGTAATAATACGTAGTTTTATGGCTTATATGCCGTGGAAAAATAAATCTTCTGCAGCTTTCTCCGTGTTTCTATAAAAGTCTCAGTTTCTTGAATAATAGAAATGTATACACTATAAAGAAAGAGAATGCTAACTTTCACTCCCCTAGAGACATTTTACTTTTCATATACCATAAGATTCAGATTTGCTTCCATGCAGAGAACTTTCTCTGATTTCTTCAAGAACCCAGAGGTTACATTCCTGGGTAGGCACCTAGGCTAGGGCATTATTTCCCTTCCAAAGAAACTCTCTCAGAGGAGAGGGGAGAAAATGTTCTCTTTCCATTTTATAAATGGAAAAAAAAATATTTTCCCAACCCTGGCCTATAGGGTGAGCCCACGATGTATGCAGAATATTTTCTTAAATCTGGTTTTCAATAATATTGCTGCTCAGGGTTCCTGGGCATGGGAGGACAGATACTATGATGTAACTTGGAAGGGATGTTGCTTGTGCTATGAGCATAATGAAGCTCTTTACTCTGACCCAGGTTCATGTACTTGATATATACTGTACAAATGGGGTATATTTCAGGCATTTCACAATTTCTGACTTACAAATTTAAATAATTTTCAATATTTATTTAAATAGAGTCATTAGTTAATAGGGAAGCCATGAATATAAAATAGTCTATTTGCAGTCTTTTCTTTGGATGTTCTTAAAAGTTTTATTTTTTTCCCAAATTATAACCTTTCGAGTTGTGTTTAACACAGTTTTATGACATATGAGAGTCTCAAAAGATAAAAGATGATAATGGGCATTTTGGGGATTTCTTAACTATTATTGCATAAAAAGCAGCATAATTTATGATGGCTGAAGCTCCATTTGCAAGTTGTAGTCAAGAAATTATATCCCACAATCATTACATAGCTTTTGTTATTAATAGGAAGCCAAACGAATTAATAATATTTTGCTAACATTTTTCAAATATTCTGGATTACTTTTCGAAGAACTCTAATATCAAAACATCTATGATTTATTTTGTTGGTAGAGCAGGATGGGGAATCCATCAAGGGCAAAGAGGAATTTTTTAAACTAGAAACGCTAAAAAAAAAATTCTTTGTTTGAAAACAGCTGCAATCATGCAGTAAATTCAGTCTTCTGCAATATAAAAAAGTTACATTCACTTCTTTAGCTGTGAATATTAATGAAATAAGGCACAGTACTATAATTCTGATTACTTAAAAAACCTGAATATTGATAGGATTAGTTCTGAGAATACAGCAAATAGAAATCTCCACAAATAACATATTTCAAAGTTATAAATATCAGGTAACCCTTGAAATTTACTCATATAACCTAAAATTAAAGTTCGAGTTTTACTTACATTTTAAAACTGTATTTATAGCTTGTGCATTTCCTATTCTATGGTACCATGATAAATGCAAGTCATTATCACTTCTAAAGGAATCAATGGTCCAGGCAATATTACAAACTTACTGTGTAAATCTAACTATAATATATCAACTTGCATATTTAATTTAATACTCAATAAATTGTGGATCATTATAACTCTTTTAACATTTCCATGTTCTTATGACCAAGGAATTAAATTCTAAAATTAAGAAGTTACATTTAATATAATTGTAAGCATGCTTTACAATATAATCTTTGAGAACTAAAACTCTTTTTATGACCAAATGGAAAGATATGTTAGTGTAGCATAGATGAAAATGATATGATGTTTTCATTTACCTACAGAATTAATTAATTAATCCTGCCATGAATATTTAAAGTGTATAGTTACTGACTCTGATTTACAATTTACACAATCATTAATAATAAGTTGTGTGTTATAACTTCCATTGCAGGTACATCGTATGTACAATTTGCAAAAGACCTATTGTCTAGGTCAGAATTATGAAATTCGTTATTAATATTAAGATATTTCTAATTTTTAAAAAGACTTCTCTATATTTCCTACCTCCTCTTCCTCCACTCTCATTATCTCTTCTACTTTCTCTAAAGAGATTTTTGTTCATATTATTTCTCTGATACTTTTTTGTTAGCTGAACTTCATGTTGCCAAATTCAATGGTCATTTCAATAACCTCACCTCTGTATATCATTCAGAGGTGCTTGATATAACCTATCTCTTCTCTCTTAAAATACTTTCTTCTCTTGGTTTCTGTGACACTGCTCTCTCCTGATTTTATTTCTCATCGCTGGTCACACTTTCCCTTTCTCCCTTATTGTGCCTCATCCTCTCATCCAGTCCCTAAATGTGACAATGCCCCAAGATTCTGTCCTGGATTAATTTTTCTTCTTAATCTACACAGTCTTTTCAGAACATTCATCCTAAATATTAATCTATATGCTTATGAGTCCTACATTTATATCTCCAATTGTAACATCACCTCTGATTTCTAGGTTTGGATATTGCTATGGTCTGAATGCTCACATCCCTCCAAAATTCCTGTTAAAACCTAATCTCCATCGTGAACGTTTTAAGCGATGGAGCTTATAGGAGGTGATTAAATCACAAGGCTGCCACTTTCATGAACAGGATTAGTGCTCTTGTAAAAGTGGTTGAAAGGAGCCACCTGGTCCCTTCTGTCACATGAGGATATAGCAACAAGGTGCTAGATATGTGGAACAGGCTTCCCCAGACACCAAATCCGATGGTACCTTGATCTTGGAACTCCCAGCCTTCAGAACTGTAAGCAACAAATTTATATTGTTTATGGATTACCCAGCTTAAGGTATTTTGTTATAGAAGCCTGATGAATTAAGACCAATATCCAAGTGCTATTTATCTAAGTAGGCAGATTGCCCCTGTCCAAACCTACTCCTCTCGGTCTTAGACTTCTCAATACTTGGCACTATCATCCCTTTCTTGTTAGAATAAAATTAGCAGCTGTTTAAATCTTCCATTTCCTCTCTCTTTTCCAATTAGTCCATAATCAAATCCTGCGAACTCTGCGACATAACCAAATTCCACATATCTCTGTATGTTATGCTACTCACTAGCCCAAGTGATCCTTGTCTCTCACCTGAACAAGTACAATGACCTCCTAAGTCGTTTCTCTGAATTAATCATTCCCAAATACTTTATGGTGAAGAAAATAAAATAATCCTTAAAAAACATAGATTGGATAAAGTTGAGATGGTTAATGGAAACAAAAATATAGTTAGAATGAATAATATTTGATAGAACAACAAAGTGACTATAGTCCACAATAAGTTAAAGTATACTTTAAAATAACTAAAAGACTGAAATTCGCTCCTAACACAAAGAAATGATAAATTCTTGAGGTGATGGATACCCCAATTATATTGATTGTATTATTGCAGGTTATATGCCTATATCAAAACATCACATGTACACTATAAATATATATAGTAGGTACTCATAATAATTAAAAATAAGAAAAATTAAAAATAAAAGTTAAAAAATTAAATATATATATATATATATATATAGGTTGAATTTGTCAAGCCCATGCTTGAAAATTTTGAATAACTTATTATCTCACTTAAAAAAAAAAACATGTAATACAAAGACCACCTGTGAGAGCTTTCAGCAGCATTTCTCACACCATGCACTATTATTCTCTCCTTCACACGCTACCATCCAGTCACTATATTTTTGTTTTCTATGTGAAAAACGTGTCAAACTCATTCCTATCTTGGAGCTTTCACATTGTTTCTTCTTCGTAGGAAGTCTTTCCTCTGATTTTTTTGTAGATTGCTCCATTTATTATTAAATCTTTAGTTCCATATACTTTTCTCAAAGTAACCTTCCTTTAACATCCAATGTCTATTGTTCCCTTTGATTTCTACTATCTGATACCATCTTGAAATTTTCTTGAATGCTTATTATTTACTTCTTTTCTTTCTCTCACCCGCACTAATGTCTGCTTTGGGAAAGCGACGGCCACGCGTGTCTGTCCAGGGCTGTGTCACAGCATGTGAACATAGGAGGAGCTCAAAAATCTTTGTTAAATTAATGGAACTAGTGCTTGAATTTTTCGAAAAGGCAGAGGTATATAATTTAAAATAATTACCGGGATTTTTATTTTAAAAGAAATGCTTGTATTTAATAATTGGCAAGATAAAAATTTCAGTGAAAAGTCAAAGAATGAGAAATGTAATTCAGAGGAAAAACTGAACGGTTTTTAATAAGATAAAGAATTATATCTTTGTTTCTGTGGCAATATCTGTAATTGCTGTGCAGCTTCAATATTAAAAATTGAAGTTCTTAAAATAAAGCATGCAACAAAAATAATTTGAATACATTAATGACCATTACCAATGTGCTCCTTCGTTTATTCTTTTTCTTATGCTTTCCTTCTCAGCTAAATTTCTTCTCATTACACCTTTTTCTATTTTTATTTGTTTATTGACCAATCCCTCAACTTGACAGTAAACTCTATTAAGGATATTAGCATATACTCTGGTTCACCACTATTGAAGTACAATAAAACACAGAGCTACATCTAAAAATTGCTCAATAAATGATTGTTGAATAAGTGAATATTTGAATAAAAAAGTGATTATAGGCCTGAAATACTTAGTACATCATCATCATTTGTCATTTACATCTTAATTCTGCAAGGCCCAGCACTAATTTCATAAACTTTGACTGAATAGAAGTAATTTCTCCTTTTACTGAACATTCATGGGTTTCGCATGTGACTTTTTTGGAAGCCCATATAACATTATCTATAGTTTTGTCAATATCTAGCACAATAATTAGTGTGTTACTTCCGTGGTGGCAAGAATTCATATGCCTGTCATGGAACCTTAGACTGGCACTAGTTTGTTGAAATAATTAACCATGTGAGTTCAACTATGGCAGAAGCAGTTTAAATAAAGAATGAGTAAGTGATTTGCTCGAGTCATCCAATTTGTACATGCGATAAAGTGTTACTTAGATATAGGATTTCTAACTCCTAGTTGCTGCCTGTCAAGTGGCTACACTGCTATGAGTTAAAGTGCAGTGATAAATCAAGATGTCGAGTCCAATTCTGACAACTGTCTTTAAATATCAGTCTTCCCAATATTGAAGCCCTTAATATAGTACTTCAAAAGGGAAAATAAAGAAGATACATATTTGCTTGTCTGGTTCTCAGGAATTATTTGATGAAATTGCCAATTAGAACTGAACAGCGTTAGTTTCTGTCCTTGGACAGATCCCCTTTAATTCAGTGAGATTCCTAGCCTCTGCCTGGGAGAACTGGGGTACCTTTTGCTTAGACAAAGCTTCTTTTCCATATCAACAGCATTGATTCACCTACAGGGGCACTCTATTGTATAAGCTGGAGCAATATTTTTGGAAAATATTCCAGAGGAGCGATGGTGAGAAAGGATTCCTCAAGGTCAAAGGGTGTAATATTTTAGTTAGACAGGAGCAATAAGTTTTAGAGATCTCTTGCACAGAATAGTGACTATCATTAATAATAATATATTATATATTTCACAATCACTACAGTCACTAAAAGAATAGATTTTTAAATGTTCTCACCATAAAAAAGTAAGTATGTGAGATTATGGATGTATTAATTAGCCTAATTTAATCATTTCATAATATAAATGTATCCAACTATACCACGTAAATATACATAATTAGAATCAATCGAAAATTTTTAAAGAAAGAAACAAACAAAACAAACTGGTCCACTTGGGAAAGAAAGCAGGTGGTATTTAGGCCTAGAAAACAAAACGAACGTTTTTGTAGAATAAATTGAAAAGAAGCCTATTTCAGAATTTTTTTATAGTAGAATTAATTGAATTAGCTCAGGAAAAGTCTAAAGAATGGAGTTAGATGAAAACAAAAACCAAGATGATTCAAGAACTAAAGCTATTACTGAAAGTTTTTATGAAACAGTTGGTGTTTTAATTTTTTTCCAACATTACTGAATTATTACACACAAGGTGTTTGGAAACTTTTTTTGTGAAAGGCCAGATAGTAAGTATTTCAGACCTGCAGGCCATATGTTCTCTGTTGCAACTGCTCAACTCTGCCTGTTGCAACAAAAAAAGTAGCAATAGACAATATGAAAATGAATGGCTGTGACTATGTTCCAAATAAACTTCATCATTTTACCTATCAAAACATAGAGCAAACTAGTGTGGGCCAGCAGATGGTGGTTTGCTGACCATTGCTTTAGACAATTATGGTAATTATGATTTTTTTTCAAAATTTTAAATTTGTTGCTGATATTATTACACAATTTATTGATGTTTAATAATCCTGAACCATGTTTAAGTTACTACATTCAACAGAAATAGTAAAATTTTGTCCCAATGAAGAGGATGATAGTTATGATCGACAGTAAAGTAAGATGTATGTTCATTAACTGAATAAATGTCTACTCTTACTAACAGTAGTTTAAATAGTTACACTGAGAAAATCAATAGCAACAAGTGAGTCATCTATACACAGTGGCTTATACTCCATTTAGTCCTGAATCTGTTCTATGTGAAGTAAACATTCTGTATAAACTGTAGGCAGCTGAAAACTTTTGTATATGCTGATAAATATTAATCACTTATTGTGCAAAAACATAAATTGGATACTTTCTGCTTCATAGATTTTTTATATGTTATTTTCTTTCCCTGGATTTCAATTCCTTCAGTCCTTTCCATGAAGGAAGCTACACCATAATCATATTAACAACAAACTAGGAAATAGGAGTTCCAGCTGAACGGCAATTGCATTGACATTGACATCACATCCCAGCCCCATCCTTTCTGCCCTCAGCTGTCCGGCTTTCAGAGAGCATTGTCATGGCATCCTAGCAGCTCTCCACCCTCAGTTGTGCCGTTATTTTGTTGCATTTCCATCAGAGCACTTTTCCCTGATAAAACCATCTCATTCATTTGCTTGTTTGTTGCTTACTGTCCCTCAAATAAAATGTAACTTTCAAGAAAGGTTATTGTTCGTCTTGTTCCAAGTGGTATTTTTATTGGCTGGTATGTGATAGGTGTTTAAAGGAAAATTCTGAGCTCTCTGAAAGCAGTCTTTGTCTGCTTTTCTTTCACTCTTAACATCCATTACAGGTGAGTTATTTATTGCGGAAGACCTAAATAATATTCACTTTGGATTGGTTAGAAATGGCTTGAATTTTCTTACATCTTTTTAGCAGTGAATTTTGAATATAGTAAGGCTGGACATAAGAATATCCTTTATCTTCATAAATTAGATGTCCTTTAGGCTAATGGATAATTTTAGGGCACAAAAATTCACCTGTTGTAGTTAACATGCAACTTTATCATCCGAGCTTTTGGCTGTCTCCCAAATTCGTGTTTGTGTTCCAGCATGCATTTCCAACTTCTACTGATCCATTTGGAAGAACAAATAGAAAAGCAAATTGGTTTCAGCTTGAGTGCCAGTTCTCATGGATCAGTAGGGGCTGTTTAGAGCATTAAGGTAAGAAATATTCTGAAGCTACATTTGGGTTCAGCTGGAGAGAGTCGTGCCCTGGAGGATTAGTGATGTTGTTTGGGGAAAAGAAGAGTTTGAGTACTGATATGCATACCACACATTTCACATCTTTTAGAAGGAAGCATAGATGTATTAGTCTAAAAGCACTTTTCAAAAAGCAAGTATATTACTATTGTTTAAATAACACCAGTGCTTTCCCTTTTACATGCAAATGGATATTTACTTTGTTCTTTCCCTTCTTTCTCTTTTCTGTTAGAATAGAGATGTCTCATACACCTTAGTCTTACATTAGTTATTAATATGATTTATCTTGTTTGATCAAATTCTTAAACTCAAACAGCCATAGATTAAAAACTTAATGAATTATGTCTTTCAATTCTATTCTCTGTTAAATTTTAAATAGTTATCTAATAGTTACAGGAAAAACAAATATTAGCTGATGAAATATTAACAATATACTAGACAATATGAAAACATAATTGAACAAGAAAGAAAATGACATTAATATCAGATACTGCATGGACGTTTTTACTAACATTCCATTATTTATTGTGTGTGGCAATGTTTTAATGGCCATCTGTTCAATATGCAAAGTGCTGCTTGCCGTTAAGACACTAATTCACTATCAAACGCAGAAAAAAGTGAATTCGTACATCTAATGTCCCAACCATGTTCTCGTGTTAGAAAATATGAAATAAAATTTTCTCTCAGGAGATGTAAGTTAAATGTGATCATTGTGAGAGTATCTTCAATAGTAAAACTTTGGATTCCATTTATATTGCTTTATTTCCATGCCACTGGGTATGAAATTTATGATATGGAGTTTGGAGTCTATTAAGTCCAGTATGGAGAGATGGTGTGAAGTGATTAAGCAAAGGCCTGTATGTGGAAGATTTTGAAAATACAGATCTTGGATCATGGCACAACAACAAAAGATCACTATCACTTAAACCCACTGGCTGAGTTTGGATCAGATAATAAAAATATCTGGATTAGAGTGACACTATAAGCTAATTATTCCAGTTATTATTTGCTTGAATTTCCTCATGAACATTACCATTAAATTATATTCTATCTAAAGTTTATAGACTTTAACCTCAAGACTACTTTATTAAACCAACCAAAGATAAATCCAAGTCATCTCACTATAAGTTCATAAAAGAGAACATTTTTAAAATAAAAAAAGTTAAAATGAACATAAGATCGAGCATCTTCCAAAAAAAAAAAAAATTGTGGGCTACCATGCACACAGACACAAATAGACACACACAGATATATACACACTCCACATTTGTTCTATCTTGTCTTCATTGGTGAAAATTTTATTCCAGGCATACCTCTTTCAAGGCTGGAGTCTGTAAATCATTGAGGTTCTCTGAAATAGTGTTGATCATATTGGTATAATTCAGAGTGTTAAAAATTTTTCTCACATGTTAGGGTAAAATATAACTTCTTATAATTTCAGAAAACTCCAAGTTTTACTTTTTTGAATCCCACAACATTAGTTCAATGTATGTTCTATGTAGAAGTTTATCAAATGTTTGAGGGTATATATAA
Source organism: Avahi laniger (assembly GCA_963575035.1). Taxonomy (NCBI): domain Eukaryota; kingdom Metazoa; phylum Chordata; class Mammalia; order Primates; family Indriidae; genus Avahi; species Avahi laniger. The sequence continues at coordinate 13,570 of CAUYSK010122196.1, forward strand.
TATTTCCTGCATTTTATTCTCTGAGTCATATTCTCCAATTCCCTAAGTACCTTCTGATCTCTTGTCACCATGATCATATTCCATGAACACATCCGAATCTTTTTTTCAATGTCTCTCCTAAACTTTGATGCTTATAAAAGCATACATTTGATGGCAAGAAAAGATATCTGCAATTTAAGTATATGTTATTCTGGTAATGTACTCCAGTATAAATCCACCTTCTCTCAATTATTATACAAATGCAACATAAGGAACATATTTATGGAGCATAGTCTGAAGGATATGCAGTCCATACACTCATTAAGTGACTCTAAAATCTATTTTTGGGTTAAATCAGATAATTAAGAAATTCCCAAAGGATTATCTTAACTACCTTGTGCTTTGGCCATGACAGAAACAGATTAAACTGAAGAACATTAAAACAAACAGTCCTTGGAAGTTTGCCTTTCGTTTTTTCCTTATTTGTAGTTAAAAATGTTTGTCATTATATTATCCCCAATTCCACTTAGAATAATGTACTCCTTCTCAAATAAGTGCAAGAAATCCTGGACCAATATTTTTAGCTTACATCTCAGAAGAGACTAGTACATCATCCCACATGTTTTGTGTGAAAGTATCATATCTAGCCAAGTCTCACTTTACTTCTTTGATTTCCTCATTTATTTATGGCATGTATCTAACCCAGTACCATTTTCCTTCCTTTTTTCCTTCCTTCCTTCCTTCCTTCCTTTCTTTTTCTTTTTCTTTTTCTTTTTCGGAGAGAGAGTCTCACTCTGTTGGCCTGGGTGGAGTGCGTAGTGTCATAGTAGCTCACTGCAACCTCAAACTCCTGGGCTCAAGGGATCCTCTTGTCTCAGCCTCCTGAGTAGTCAGGACAACAGGTATGAACCACTATGCCCGGCTAATTTTTCTACTTTTAGTAGAGATGGGGCCTCGCTCTTGTTCAGGTTTAGCAATACCACTTCTAAAGAACAAGTTGAGTAGTGAATGAGAAAATAAAAGCAATCATGATTTGCATATGGAACAAGACACTACAGTAGGTAAATTTACCTCCTTTATTTTTACAATGTTGAGAGATATGGTAGTTAAAAGTATTCGTGCACATAAAGGCTAATATCCACCTATGTTTCATTGAAAAGAAACAATACATTTTCCCCCAAAATGGACATTTTAGCTGTTTGTTAAATAGATACTTATCGAGTGCTTTATTGTGTGCCAGAAGCACTCAATAAGCCTAGAGAATGACATTTTTTCAAATCTTACGGTCTAGTTGGGAGAGGTAGAAAAACTAATCCATAAAAGGCCATAGTGACGAGCACAAGGCACAAGGGGATAATGCACCAGGGATATTTAAGAAGATTGGAATGAGGCTTGCAAAGCTTCCCAGAGAAAATGATTGAAAGGTGTCTTGAGAGATAAGTAGAAATTAATTGAAGAATAGAACCAGTTAAAGCATTCCAAGCAAAGTGAATATGATTTCTACCTAGGCATTGTAGAAAAAAAAAAGGATGAGATTCCTGGCAGGAAAGTAGAAAGAGGAAAGCAGTGTGGAGATGCTGAGACCTGTGCATTGAAGAATAGGGGAAAGTAGTTTCATCGTTTTCTCTTCTGTTTTTCATGAACTGTCTGTTTCAGTTATTCAGTATTGCTGCTTACAATCCTACTAAAACATACAGTGACTTAAAATAGCAATGGTTCATTTTTTCTTAAACTCTATGAGTTGGCTGAAAAATTATTGGCTCATCTCATCTGGCTCACTCATGCAATTGCATTTATCTGACATTTAATTGGATTTAGGGAGTCCAAGGGATCTCATTTACTTCCAATCAGTGAGTGTGGCTGTTTACCTTGGACTCCTTAGATTTTCTCTTTGGGTTCTCAGCCACCAACAGGCCAGACTGACTTCTTCACAGAATAGTGGACTCAAGTTCTAAGAGGTCCAAGGTAGAACCTGTAAGACATCTTGAGAATGGTCTGGAACTTGCCCTGTGCCATTTTTTCACATCCTATTAGCCAAAAAAATATCACAGAACAGTTCAAAGTTAGGAGGATAACAATGGTCTTTACTTCTTGATTAGAAAGCAGTAAAACCTCATTCCCAGTGAGTCTGTTACAAATCATTGCAGTCATCTTTGACAACAATCTATCATACTGCCACTAATGGCCCAGCGGATCTGGAATGTCATTGTGATAGAACCAAAGTAGGAAGAAAAATTAAAGGAATTTGTCATGCTTCTAGAAGTGAAAAAGTTTTAGAAGAAATAGGTAAAAGGAAGTCTGGAGGGAAAAATTAAAACATCCACAGGATGGCCATGTGTATTATAGACATTCATACAGAGAGTTTGTTTTCACTGGGATCACACAAGTCACAGCTACAGAAAGGGGGCAGTTTAAAGTCAAATCCTATGGAAAGCTGATTGCTCTAAACCATCATTTGAAATTTTTGAACAAAATCTACGTTTGGGGAATTTTTTTCTCAACTATGGACATTCTTAGTTTAAACAACATAAAAACTAAAAAAAAGTATTATTTAGTGAAATTCACAGCACTCATTTCAAAGAAAACAAAAAGCTAAAAAAAAAAAAACCCTTAACAATTGCTGCAATTTAAAATATAAAAGGATATTTTTTTAGCTTATTTAAAATCTATAACTGCCCTGAAAAGTAAATCTTACTATCCCCATTTATAGATGAGAAAACTGAAATTATGTTACAGTCAAGAAGTCAAGAATCTGGTTTGTCTTTTTCCAAATGAGCTAAAGCAAAGGGGAAATTTGATTTCAGACAGAGAATTGAGAATATGAAGAGTATGGACCCTTCCTAAGGTTGCTCTTCCTTCAGTTGACACTGAACCAGCGTTCGGTGTAGGAGACACCCATGCAACCACGCACAGGGATACCAGGAAGAGAATGCGGTTTCTCACACTGACTATTGTCTGAAGTCAAGTAGTCAGTGTAAAGTTCGAGGACAGTCTGAGTTGAAAGAACCAAGCAACTGCAGGTTCACTGCCTTAGTTGACTGGCAAAGGGGCCATATCAGCTCTCAAGAATCTACCCAATACCACAATAGGGAATTCTTATTATGCATATTATCCTCTTCTGAGTTCTATTACTGTTAGGAGGGGAACTCATGGGGCAGGATGAGAAAGAATTCTCGACTCCAAGATTAGGATAGGTTTGATGCCAAAAGTTTATTTTACTTTCCAAGACAGGAAAGGGCACAGCATGAAAGAAAGAAAGAAGGAATGCTGGCACCTAGGATGAGTGGCTTGAGCTTTCATTGTTGCAGAATGATAACAGGAGGCTTTTGTTTGTTTTGTTTTTGTTTTCTCTGCTAGACTGGCTTTATTGGACTTCTCAGAATGTGGTCTGGCCGATGTGGAGCATTCTGTCTGCTCAGTGCTGTTCTAGTTCTGTAAATAAGCTCTTAAAAAAACAAGCTAAGCCACAGGTTTAAGCAAACAAAAGGGCGCTGTGTGCAGTAATTTTATTTTTACTTTTTTTGAAAGCTAATGGCTTACTAATAATGCCGTCCTTTCAATCATTAGGATTTAAATTCTGTATAAATATATGCTTTTAAATAAATATACTTTAAATATACTTTTTCTAAAACATTAAATTGTTTCCCAGTGGAGAGTTCTATAATTTGTAAATCCCCAGCTAACTTTGAATTTAAATTTATTTCTATTACTGACATTGCATACAAAATAATGGTAACATATCTGATTATATAGCACCTCTGTGTCATGTTAATAAATTCTATGACAAATATGCTCACTGGAAAAGACCTCTGTTAAGTTTATCTAATAGATTTAGAGAATTTTTCCCCTTAGAATCATGCTTTAAAATAATTTGGAAAGAATATTAGGTAGTAAAATATTTTCCAGTAAGAGTAAGAAAACAATAAATTTGGAAATATTTATATGACATCTTAGAGTAAAATGACCGTTACTTTTCCAGGTCACTTATATCTGAAAATATAACCAAAAAAGCAAACACTGACCTTTTCTAGTTCTGAACACAAAAATTAAAAGCTTCCTTATTTTTGATTCTTTGCTTTTTGGACCATCTCCAGGGAATTTCTGCTTCACTGCAGATTGAGTGGGTTAACGTGTTGCCCTCAAGACTATCTGTCTCTACGGAGCTTTACTCATTCGTTCTCAAAGGTACCTTTCCTTTCATAGCTACACAAGCCAAGAAGTTTTTATAGAGAGATAGAATTAATCATGGATTTGTCATCCGGCAGACCAAATAAGTCACTTGATACAGTGGAGCAAACTGTTGGCTGTAAGTTCGCTTCAATAGAGTTTTACATTGAGAGATTAGTTGTGTGCTTCTTAGGAGACAGGCAGAATTGATGGTAAGGTAAATTGTTTTAATTTTCAAATTGCACAATACAGCACTCAACTTCAAAAACTCATTTTAAAGTAACTCTACTGTAGTAAGAAGGTAATGTGATATAGTGACAACATTTATTATATTTTTAGCAGGAGTTCTAGTGCATTTTCTCACATCCAGTCCTGAGCTATTTAAAGTAGTATAGGTATTCATACTTAGATGGGTTACAATTTATTTTAAATAATTAAAACTTTATTGCAATCTTAAGTTCTATTCTCAGCAATTTAAATTATTTAGTATTTTATATCAATTGCTTTATCTAGGAAATTACTTTTTTGTGTTTTATCTTTTTTTCTACAAACTGAGCTACTAACCACTGAAATTTATATAAGCAAATTTACCCTCTTAAAACTTGCCCCATGAGATAGAAGAGAAATAATTTGAAAGTGAATCCAATAAACTATACTTAGTTTAAAATAGCCTAAAGAGATATGGAAACATGGATTTCAGCCAAGAAAAGGAAAAGAGTAATGGGAAAATAAATTAATTTGAGAAGCTATAAAGGAATAAGTACCAGTAATTGGTAGATATAATATTAGAGTAATTTAGAAATACACATTTTAAACATTTTTTTAAATGAGAACTCCTTAGAAGCTTCCTGCATCTATACCTAGCTTCTTATAGATACAATTATTATACAATCATTTTCAAATAACTTTATTCTCCTTGACTTCCAAGAGAAATCTGCATGGAAAATGGTGTCAAATTTTTCAGTTAATGTATTGTATCTAGTTTTATATGGAATTATAATTCTCAAAGACTTTGTTTCTTTTTATTTTGACACAACTACAAGGAGCCTTTTAGTTCTTGAATCCATTAAGAATAAGTTGCCTCAGTGATGCTTTTTCACACCTGAATACTTAAATATATATCAATTACAAACAAGGACATTCTCCTGTATATTCACAAAACGCAGCCATTAAGTCAGGTAATTAACATTGATATGTCATTACCATCTAACACAAAGACTCCATTTAAGTTTTGACAATTTTTTCAATAATGTCCTTAATGGTAAAAAGGGTCAGGACAGTAGCATCTCTTACATTTAGTCATAACCCTTTATTTTTCTTTATTTCATAGTAGTTGTTTTGACTTTCATGACCTTAATATTTTGAAAAACATTGACCGAATATTTTATAGATGTCTCTCAAATTGCATTTATCTGATATGTCCTTATTTTTTAATTTTAGGTTGTATATTTTCATAGAAATATCACAGAAATGATGGTGTTTTCTCATTCCATTGTATCAGGTGTTACAATCAAAGTTGTTAACAAGTGTTTTCTTACAGGTTTCTCCATTGTAAATTTTTTTTTTTTGCCTTTGTGAAGATTTTTCAGGGAGATAATTTAAGGGGGAGAAGGGCAGAGGTTGGTCAATGGGTGCAATGTTATAGGAAGGATAAATTCTGGTGTTCTATTGCAGTACACGGTGACTATCGCTAACAAAAATGCATTGTATATTTCAAATACTCAGAAGAGAGGATTTTGAATGTTCTCACGACAAAGAAATGATAAATGTTTAAGGTGAAAAATATCCCGATTATCATGATTTGATCATTATACAATGTATACATGGATGGAAAAATTACACACATTAATATGTGCAATTATTATGTGTCAATGAAAGAAGACTGATCTAAAGAATGTATTTACTTTTCTCCCCATCATATATTTATGTCTCTATATATTAAAACCATAATTTTGCACTGGTATCTCTAATTCAAATTCAACATTACAGAAATTATTCCATTTCTTTTTTTTTCCCTCCCCCTTTCTATCTCTTCTTTGGAGAGAGAAACTTGGCTCCCATCATCCTTGCCATCCTTGTAATGTATTCACTTATTTGACAAGGCCTGCTGGTAAGTGGCCAATGTCTAGTCGCCATTGCAGTTCTCTTCTCACCCCGGGTGGCCTCCAGCACTCAGCGGCAGGCTGCTCCCTGTGTCTCTGACACTCCATGCAGATGCCTCCTCTTACCACCCCACTTGGTAGGCATCCCCCCCACTCTACCTGTGCTTTTAACTCCTGCACTGATCTTGCCTCTCTAACCCCAAGCACAGGTAGAGTCCCACCTTGCTGGACCCCACCTAATGACTTTTAGAATGAATTAACTGAGAAGGAAAGCATGAAGACAGGAAGAAAGACAAGAAAACAGGCAGAAAGGCAAGCCTGTAGCAGAACTATGCTTTACAGCAAAAAATTAGGAAACAAATTTATTGTTCTCACATGAATATTTTATGAAGCTTTCTGGCAATAAGATGCCTTTAATATTTGTTTTTCATCATAGATACTATTCATATACGTCAGTAATAAAGGAAAAGAAAAGATACAGTTACCAGAGTGCATCGCTTATCTGCTCAGATTTTATCAGGGAAAAGGCAGGTTTCCTTATGTGCCAATTCTTCCCTTAACTAGCCCATTCTTGAACAGCCTATAAACATCAACAGTAATAATAACTAGTCCAGAAACATATTGGGCCTGGCCTTATCTTCTATGGTTCCTGCTAGGTGATTAGGTAGCCAATCTCATGCACAATAGGTAATTGTTTAACAATTCATGACATAATATATTATGCTTTGGAGATAATTCATGATCACACAGATCTCCATATATTTCATATTAAAGAAATAATCAAAAATAGCAATCACAGAGACAGATTAATTTCGTTTGTTTATTTTCCTTTTGTTGTTGTGTTAATAAAGTGACTTTTCTAAATATCTGTCAAATCACCTCTGGTAGCAACAATTGTGTGCTCTGTGCAAAGTAAAAATCCAGTTCTGTATGGGAACAATCTATTTGGCCTAATTTTTAAGTGTTTTGTCTAACGTAAATGAAGATTTATATTCCCATGTGATCCACTCCCCTCAATGAATCTATAAGGTCATTGTCAGACTGTTAACTCTGAATTACAATCAGCCATACAAGAAATAGTAGTCTTAAAAAAATAATAAGGCACTGGCTATAATAGATATTTTGTTATCGTTGGATTACTTGGATCTAGTTTAACCATTTTCTGAAGAGATGACAAATTACATTTTCACAGCGGCCTCAGAAAAAGTAACAGGCAACACTGTGTTTTTAACTTTCAATCAGTTGAGTTTACAGTGTAAACATAGAAAAATTTTGCAGCCAGGTAGGATAAAATGATTCTACTAAATTTATAATTCCACTGAGATTGCTATTAATAAAATAATTGGTGTTGGGTAGATTATATGAAAACTGGAAAAATTAATGCTGCCTGGTTTTAAGATGAGCTTTTAAAATGGTTTTCATTCTGAAATTATTAAATTATTTTGAACATATACGCTTAGGTGATAAGAGTTACTAACAAAAACATGGCTCATAAGACCAGTTCCATTTCATTGCCTTCAATACATGAAAAAATATTATAATACTCTATTCCAGATTAAGTAGAATTTACTTATTTACTTTTTGTCATGCAAAACACATATTCTGGATACTCAGACAAATTTAATTCTGATTATAGAAATTTCTGATTATAAACAGACATTATTTGGATACAAGATAACTAATTAATCATAATTAATGAATCATAAGCGATATGTTCATTACGGTTGAATGCTACATCTTCATATTTGAAGAAGCAGTGGATTTAATGAGAATAGTACAACCTTTGGAGTACAACAGTTCTGGGTTCTAAATCCCATCTCTGATGCTTAATAGCTCTGTGTTTTCAGGCAAGTTAATTACCATCACTTTCCTCATTTGAGAAGGGAACAATAATAATATGAATCATATCTACTAAATAGGGTTGGAGTGAAGTTTTATGAAGTGATCATGTAAATAACATAGCAGAGTGCTTGGGAATATAGTATGACTCTACATGACACCTTACTAATATTTATAACTGTGCCAGTTAGGAAATTATTCAGATAAAATCAGCTTCGTAACCAACACCATGTATTAGCAACATAAAATCAATATGAAACCTCTTTTCACTTTCTCTCTCTGCTATAGAGGCTATAAAGCCTAAATATTTGCTTTGTCAGTTATCTTTTGGCTAGAGCTACACATGAGACCTAGTTGTGGCCAGTGGGATATAACCAAAATATCAGACTTCTGGAAAAACATTTTTAAATGCCTGGAATGTGAGTGTGATGTTTAAAACTGTTCAAGCTATGAGGATAAATGCCATTTTCAAAAGTGATCAAGAATAGAAAATTGAATTGTTAATGAACATTTTTGAACTATAATATGAGAAGCAACATATCTGTATCAATATGATTTTATTAATCGAAGAAACTTATCAGATGACATTGTAAATTTTTTTATTGTTAGTTTCAGAAGCATCCACCCGATCTGTTTATCTGAACAATAAACTACTCGATCAGTCCTCATTTCTCTCTTTTCAGGACAAGATTGTTCAAACCAACTAATTAACTGACTGTCTACCTTCAGGAGCCCCTTGCTTAATGGGTCCAATATATGCTGATATCCTAAAAGGCCTGCGTTCACTACTGTGAAATCTACATGTGTAACAAAATTACACTTGAACCCCATAAATTTATACAAATAAAAATATGAAAAAGAGTTCCTTCTAAATCTTTGCCTCCCTGTGTTCACTAATCCTAAAGCATTATAGCTTGAATTTACCTAGTCTTAAGCAGGCTCCACCTTGAGAGGGCCATCTTAAACCAGACACCCAAAATCATTTAACTATTCTGTCCAATGGTTTCCCTCCTCCAAGTAACTACAAAGATGCAAAGTCGTGGTCTCCCTTACTATAGTAAGCAGTAAACCTGCCTTTGTTTTATGAAGAAGATATTTTGGTGGTCTTTTCAGGTACTTAGTCGACAGATGCTAGGGCTTGATTACATACCATGAAATTCTTGATATCAGAAAAATAAACCTCTTTTGTTTAAGTCATTGAATTTTAGTTCTGTTATTTATTCCTGAGGATATTTCTAACAAATGATACACCTATTATTATGAATAAAGTAATTTATGTAAAGATAGTAGCATAGTATATGGCATGTAAATAGTCAATAAATGTTTTAGTCTTCCTTACTTTATGAACACCCATTAAAAATTAGTTCATATAATCTTCATGAAAAGATTTTAAGAGGCAAATTTTAAAAAATATATACTGTCTCGTCAGTCGGCACTTGATTCAAACCCGCATTCTGCCACCTGCTGGCTGTGTGGCCCTGCACTCACTGATTAACTGCTAATTTGGCCTCAGTGCCCACATCTGTAAAATTGTCATAGCTAACTTACTAGATTTTTGTAAGGAAAATAAAAAGTGTATCATTGTTCAATAAACGTGAACTATTAAGGGGGAGGCTTAGTTCAAATTATGAAGGATTCAATAGGTTATGATTTCCTATCCTATTTCCAAACCTTCTCCTTTCTCTGTGGTTTTCCCCTGGCATACCCAGATTGCCCACTAAAGTCTGGATCCTCTGTTCTGACTTGCTCTCTTTTTTCCCCACCTTAAAAAAACAAAAATTTTAACCCTCTATGAATCTGAAAAAATTCTTCTACTAATTTCTATTGAAATGTTAACAACTATTAAAGTTTAATACAGGTTGAGTATTACTTTTGTTGGTGGAGTAGAAGTATTTGGATTTTGAATATTTTTCAGATTTTAAAATATTTTCATACATGTAATGAGATATCCTGGGGATGGACATAAGTCTAAACATGAAATTCATTTATGTTTTCTACACATAGGCTGAAACTAATTTTATACAATATTTTTAATAATGTGTGTGAAACAAAGTTTTGACTGTGACCCGTCAAAAGGTCAGGTGTGGAATTTTCCACTTATGGCATCATGCCAATGCTCAAAAAGCTTCAGATTTTGGAGCATTTCATACTAGGTAAACATTTATCTATCCATGTATAACTCTAATGTGTCTCTAAGTCATTATTATTTTTTTTTTCTTTTTTTGAGACAGAGTCTCACTCTGTTGCCCAGGCTAGAGTGCCATGGCATCAGCTCACAGCAACCTCAAACTCCTGGGCCCAAGCGATCCTTCTGCCTCAGCCTCCCAAGTAGCTGGGACTATAGGCATGTGCCACCATGCCTGGCTAATTTTTTCTGTGTATTTTTAGTTGTCTCATTAATTTCTTTCTAATTTTAGTAGAGACGGGGTCTCGCTCTTGCTCAGGCTGGTATAAGTTATTATTATTAGGCATTTGCATGCATCGAGGCAGCTGTTGAATGAATCTATTCAGCGTGCAGAAGGCCAAGATATTCACATTTAGACGTAGCAGGGCTACAGGAAAATAGGAGTTGGACATTCTGCTTCATAAAGATCGTGACTGACTTGACTTTCATCACTTTCATTGATTTCTCTATTGTCTGAAAATATCCATTTCTGCATTTTCCTTTTACTGACATCAGCAACACAGTAATAACACAATTCAAAGAAACTTCTCAAAATATTCTTTTTCTTGTATAAGGAATAGAATCTTTCAAAATAAAATACTTAAGACATTTAAATTCTGAAGGTTTATATGTTTAGTTTCAGATTGTGTCAATTATAGTGATTAGTTATGTTTATAATAGAAGGATATAGTTATTAATAAAAGAATTGATTTGAAATAGATAAGAATTAGATCAACTAAGAAAGATTTAATTTGTTTTAAAGCAACCTATCTTGGTTTGGATGAGTGTTTCTCAGCCTTGGCACTGACCATGTCTGTGCTGGATAATTCTGTCGTGAGACATCTGTCCCGCGCATCGTAGGGTGTGTGGTAGCATCTCTGACCTTCACTTAGTAAGTGCCAGGAGCAGCGTTCCACCCCCTTCGTGACAACCAAAAGTGTCTCTACTGCTAAATGTTCTCTGAGCGTGAAATCACCCCTAGTTAATAACCACTCATTTAGTTTTGGCATCTTTGCACTTGACATTTATCATTTTCTTGTTCAGTATTAGAAGCTTCACGTACTTCAGGAACATGTTACATCCTTCTGGGCAAGTTTCCATTTTTTTATCTTCACTTTAATTTTTTAGTTGCAAATCCTCTTGTGCTGTTACAGGATGTTTGTATGTATGTAAGAACACATGCTTGGGGACAAAAAGAATTGTCCTAAAGAGAATTGGGAAGTGTTTAAGGTAAAAATGACTTCCAATGACAAAAACGTACTTACCATTCCCTCAGAGGTATCTGTGGCTTCTTCTTTCAGTCATCCTTTTTTCTTTTACTCACACTAACTTATTTCTACTCATTGTTTATCCTTAATTTATGGCTCCTTCTTCCTTATGGATTACACTGCCAAATAGCTTAGGTTTAAGGCCTTATTCTGTGTGTCGCTATTCTTAACTTCTTCGTTTTTCTCACTAAATTCCCCAACAGAGAGGATATGAGTATATTTTTATGTGTTCATTATGCAGAATAATCTTACTAGTCCACTCCATAGACTGTAAGTCTGTCTCTAGAGGAAGGTATTTTTGGAACAGAAACCTGATTTGACTGGCTATGGTCATTTCTTAGGAAGATGCTTGTTGGCATTTCTCTTAACATGAATTTAGGTCAAGGAAATCAGCCCGAATCGTCTCAGATTTAGGATGCTATTCTGGGCAGGCATCTCACCTGCCGTATCTGATATCGATAAGATTGAGGCATTACCTTTTTGCCACTTGAAATTCAAAATTGTAAGAAAGGAACTTTACCCTTAAACTTTTCAGTGACTCTTGTGAGAGATATTTTTGTTTCTCTGAACACCTTTATTTAATAGAAGAGGAATTCAACAACCCTTTGTGAAGTCCCAAGGACACTTATGTTTAACAGGCAGTTTGCCCTTGGACAGTATTTCTTCACTGAGAAGAATAACAAAGAGTAAAGAAATTATGATATCCCAGTGTTGCTGTATCAATGACAACAAGCACCACATTATGTACAGGCCTTTAATCAGTAGAAATAGCACCAGGTATATGATATAATCACATGATCATATTCAATTGAATAATTTCTTGAATGTGATTAGGCAGGTGTAAGAACAGCAACAACAAAACCCAGAAGTGTGGATGATTTGGAAAGGTGATACATCATTGGACAAAACTTTTGAACTTAAAGTAAGAAAACATTGAATCAAGACATATTTTTCCTTTTAAACACCTTTAAGTTATTGAGAAGTTTGTGTTATTTATTCAAAGCTAGTTTCTTCTTACATCGGACATCTGCCTCTCTTAGTCTTGAAATATTGATGCAAATAATCAAGATCTGTGAAGTAATTTACAAACTGACTTTACTAAGCTCATCACGGGGCTATCCTGACTCTGAATGGTAAAACTAAGGTATGGATTTAAATTTCCATTTTTTCTTATGATTTTCAAGTAAGTTGGATGTGTGCTGAGAATGACTAAAAAAATCTACAAATGCACACAAATGTAGAAGAAAAAAGAAAAAAAACTCCTAATGCTTCCACAAGGAGCATTGCTAACGCTCTGGGAGGCATTAAACCAAGACTTGATAAATCTTTTGTATCCTGTTGGGAAAGAGCTCTGCTATACTCAGGGCATACTCAAGGTATCCTTGAGATAATTTTGCTACAGTTAGGATCTTTCCTTAACTTTTAAAAAGAGGTGAGATACCTACATACTACTTCCTCGAAGTATACTAAGGAGGAAACCAAAGACTCGACAGACTTGTCTAGAAATTTTAGTCTATTTTTCTCTACAGAAAACAATTTGACATTTACTTTCCCCATTAGAACCTCTTAATAGTTCATTAAATAATTTGGGCAAATATTATTAATTTTGACAAATGAAGGAACTCGCTCACTTATTCCCACAGAAGAAACAATACAGTCCAAAGCCAAACATCAAGATGACAAACAATGACCAATGGTAGGCGGTGATTTTTATCTCTAGCAATTGTAGTAAGTGAAAAATAGAGAAGACGGCCAAAGAGAAAGTTATGTTTCTTTGAAAAGTAAAGGAGAAAATAAGTTACATTCATCATCAGTCTATCAAATTCACTCATAATATTGTCTAATTAATCTCAGAAAGTCAACATGGATTTCAAAATGTGTTTGAACATTATGAAGTGTTTCTTCCTATTTATATCATCATATGAGTAAAATTATTAAAACGCCTAGTAACAATTATTTAAGCACTGTGTATTTTTGTTTCTGCTGTATTCCTATGAAAGACAGAATTGCCAGATTTTTCAATCTTTATGATAACTGAAAAATATAATTTCCATCTTTACATTATATTAAGCACTTTTAATAATACAAACTTAACATTTCATATTAAAGACAAGATGCTGGAAACTGTTTGCATGTAACTACTGACCGTCTGACACACCAGTCAGTACAGCAGTATTTTGACATGCATTGCATTGGCACTTAAAAATTTGGTGGAATTTAGTCAGATGCCTACCTCTGAGGAATTCCTATGAATATCTCATGTATCATATTGTCTAACAAATAATATCAGGAAAATGTATTTTCATTTATAATATTATTATCAGTAGGGAAAAAGGAACAATAAAAAGAAAATTTTAAAGGTGAGATTTAAGAAAATGCTTGAAAGCAAGATAAAAAAGAGTAAAAATTTTTATAAGTGAATTTAAATGGTGAATAAAGGTAAAGATATATTACTAGAATTTTATGGAATCAAAGGGTTGTACCCAAAATAGAATGAAAAATGAATATTCTGTCCAAATTTGGTTAAGATGATATCTGTCCAGTTTCTTCCCAGTAAAGCTGGTGAATAATTAGCTTGCAGGGGCTATACAAGTTCTCTGTTATTCATTATATATTTGCCCTAAAATTTTATCATCTATCAATGATTCTCATCTACATTAATTATTACTATGGTGTTTGCCTAATGATATTTATATTTTCATCATTCTCTCTATATGCAGTAGTTAGAATTCAACAATATGGAAGAGTTTTCCCTTCTCTATTTGTTTATTCAATCATATATTTATATGAGGATGGGTTCATAGATATATATTTTATTCTAATACTTATAACTCATTACTATAATTATTATTATTATGCTCAAATTATCTCAGGTTTGGTTATCTAGGGAGCTCCTTCAAATTGTCTTTTCAGTATGAAGCCAATATTTCCTGAGCAATTTCTTACTTGCTGTTGCCACAATTTTTGCAGGTTTGTGTTGTATTTTCTATGCCTGAGCCATGGACTCGTCCCTTTTTTTTCTTTTACTTTTTTGTTTATTTGTGTGTTTGTTTTGTAATAGGATCTCCTTTTGTTGCCAGATCTAGAGGGCAGTGGCATCATCATAGCTCAAGGCACCTCAAATCCTGAGCTCAAGAGATCCTCCTGTCTGAGCCTTCTGAGTAGCTGGGACTACAGATGAATGCCACCACGACAGGCTAATTTTTTTGGTGTTGTTGTTTTGGTAGAGATGGGGTCTTGTGTTGTCCAGGCTGGTTTTGAACTCCTGGCCTCAAGTGATCCTCATGCCTTGGTCTCCCAAAGTGCTGGGGTTATAGGAATGAGCCACAGTGCCTGGCCCATTCATTTCTCTAAAGACCCCTAGTTCCTGTTATTCGAGGTTAGTATTTAAAAACTGAAATCTGGGTGCCATGTATGTTCATTGCTCTGGAGTGTCACAGCTTCTAGGTCCTCTCAGTTGACAGAGTTAGAGAGTATATATGTAGCTACTTGCACATATAAACAATATGGTCCGTTGTTTCCTCTTTTTGCATTGTTGATTGCAGTCTACAAATGGTGAAATTTATGCTTTCATCTTTTCTTATCACAGTCAAGTTTCTAGAGTGCTTTCTAGATTATTAGGCCTAACCATAATTGCTGCCAGATATAAACAGTGGAGTGAGTGCTCTGTTCTCTGTCCAGTTGCTCACCCTATTTAGCCACAACCGCCCCTTGCTGTGGAATCTGGTTCTTACACTGAACCTCCAGAGATACTCACTGGCTTTCACCTCAGCATTCGCATCACCTGGAGCTGTAAGTACAACAAGAAAGCTAAATCTAAGAGACCTTCACAGTATGGTTTATCTCTCTGGACAAGTTGCTGTGACTGTGTCTCAAATTTTGGGAGGTTTGGGAAGGGCAACACAAGGGTCGTCTCTATCCAGAATCTTCATCATAGACTTGAAAAAATGACTCCTTTCTCTGGCTACCATGTTACTGTTGTGTACAGATGCTCCTCAACTTATGATGGGGTTGTAGCCCCATATCATAGTTGAAAGTATTGTAGTTGAAAATGCATTTAATACACTACTGAACATGATAGCTTACCCTAGTTTATCTTAATGTAACACTTACACTTACATTAGCCTACAGTTTGGCCAAATTATCTGGCAACACAGTACACTGTAGAGTATAGGTTGTTTACCCTTTTGATCCTGTGGCTGATTGGGAGTTGTACCTCACTGTCTCTCTGAGGCATCACAAGAAATCAAGAACTTATCGTGCGATTTTCCTACCGAATTTGCACCTTGTAAAGTTGAATAATCATAAGTCAAGCCATTGTAAGTCAGGGATCATATGTATTCGTCCTCATGCAACTCACTTTTCTTAGAGAAAAGCCCAGAGGGAAGAAATCAGGAGACACATTCTGAATGCAGCACGTAGTTTACTTCCTTTTCTCCTCTTCTTATCATAATTATATGAAATAATCTTTTATAATTTTTCTGTATTACATTCTTTTATGGTCTTGGTGTCAAAGATGCAAGAGGTGATTTCTACATGTAAACTGTAGTTTATAAATAAATACACTCCAAAGATGTCCTCCAGGATTAGTTGTTGATACACTAAAGAGGGAAGACTGGAGGTAGCCCTACACACACACACACACACGCACATATATATGTATATAAATATATGCCTTTACAGTTGTCCCTTGGTATGCACGTGGGATTGGTTCCAGTACCTCCATGGATACTCAAATTTGCAAATGCTCAATTCTCTAATATAAAGTGGTGTAGTATTTGCATATACCCTGAGCCCATACTACTGTATACTTTAAATCATCTCGATTACTTATAATACCTCATACAATGTAAATGCTATGTAAATAGCTGTTATGCTGTATTGTTTAGAGAATAATGACAA
>CAUYSK010122197.1:0-15261 GCA_963575035.1 Avahi laniger
GGCGGATTGTTTGAGCTCAGGAGTTCGAGACCAGCCTGAGCAAGAGCGAGACCCCGTCTCTACCAAAAATAGAAAGAAATTAATTGGACAGTTAAAAATATATAGAAAAAAAAAAAATTAGCCGGGCTTGGTGGCGCATGCCTGTAGTCCCAGCTACTCGGGAGGCTGAGACAGTAGGATTGCTCGAGCCCAGGAGTGTGAGCTTGCTGTGAGCCAGGCTGACGCCACGGCACTCACTCTAGCCAGGGCGACAACGTGAGACTCTGTCTCAAAAAAAAAAAAGAATATTATTTTGCTATTCTGTTCAGCTGTGGAAAACTAGGCAGTCACTTGTTTAAAAACTCAGATGAAGAAGAAATAGCATAAACCAATTAAGCCAAATTAAATCAAAACAACAGCAGAGTTTTAAGACATAGTATGCATGCATGAATTTCATTACAGAAGATATTATAGTTAAAATACCACTGAGTGTACTCAAAGTGGCATGTAAAAATAAAAATAGCTGAAGAGAGGGTGGTCAAACCTCAAAACAAGTGCTATAACCGCCCCCAAAAATGCAAAATAAAGGAAGTTGTCTTCTTCAGAGTTAAGAGGGGGGAAAAAAGTCTTACTATTTACTCTATTACATAGGGGAGGGAGGGGATGGAAAGAGGGGGAAAAATTTCATGTTCTTCCTAAGTGTTTAAAGAACAAATACAATTTGCCATTATTTATACTAAAAAAGAAAAGCATTGTTATATTAGCTTCAGAAGCATTTTATCAGTAGCCACGAAATTGTCTTTTAATTTGCACTAATAACTAAGTAAACGAAGTCTGCACTGCCTGAGCATACAGGTACACACAAACACCCTCATTACCTAAAAGGGCCCCAGAAGGATATGGGAATTAAAATTTTACTCCAGAAGAATAACTGGTTACCATATTAATGCTGACTTGATTTTATTCAAAAGTCAAATTATCAGTAAAATTGCTACTAGAATTGTGACAATAAAAATTCATGCAATATAATCCAAACAAAATTTTCCCTACTTGACCAGTCTCTAAATGCTTTAGAGAAAAAGAAAAACGTGCAATACATTATTTTAATGGGTTCCAACCAACTCTTCATAGATTTATATTATACTTGTTACCCAAACAACTCATCACAGAAAAAATTTCAAGGATGAAAAGGTTTTATTTACTCATTCCCATACAGCAGGATAATGAAAACAGATGTTGCCTCTTACAAGTCAATGCAAAATGAAGGACCTAAAACACAGGTCAGACGTAGGAAAGCATGAAGGAAAAAATACAAAGAGGCTAAGCTTAGACCAAATATAACCATGATAAAATTAAATGGCTCTGTCAGAAAAAGAAAAGTCTGGACAGGATTTTTTTTATAAAATCTAACACTGTATGTAGCACTTACAAAACACACAAGGCTAACAATAAAAAGGTGAGAAGAAATGTATCAAATGTAGTCAAATCAGGAAAACAAGTATAAAAACATCAATATGAAACATGGTAAAATGTATTTGGCAAGAGCTATTTTAAGATTTAAAAATGCCATTATGCAATAACAAAAACAATATTATTTAGGCAACAAAAAGTACAAATCAATGCAAAAACTTAGAAACACTAGAAGTTAAAAAAAAAATCCATAGCATGTAAAGTATTATAGTTTAAAGAATATAGGATGTTTCCATGATAGATGCCTCCAAAAAAGAAAAAAAAATATGTAGAATACACATTCACATGTATATAATTTTGTACCTTAAAGAGGGTCCTCAAAACTATAGAAGCTTTAGGTGCCCCCTCAACACGTGGATCTGGTTCCTGCACTAAGATAGTAAATATACCTTTTCTAATGTCTAAAATTTGCAGACCCAGTGCAGTGCCTCATGTCTGTACTCCCAGCTCCCTGGGAGGCTGAGGTGGGAGGATTATTTGAGCTTAGGAGCTGGAGGTTGCAAAGTGAGCCAAGACTGCACCAGCCTGAGTGACAGAGCAAGACTCTATTTCTAAAAAAAAAAAAAAAAAAAAAAAAAGAAATTAATTAAACAAATTTAAAAATAAAACTTGCAAATCTCTAGTTTCAATGCCGAAAGTAAAACAGCGCAGAAAAGCAGAAATCACAAAGACTTAAATTTTAAGTATCTAATAAAAATTCAAATGAGGAAAACAGATATTTTAATTCAGAAAATTAAAAAACAGGATTTCAGCAAATATCCAAAAGACTAAAACAGTATCACAGATGACATGTGAATGTATTCATCAAAAGAGAAAAACACAGCAATGAATTATAAGATTTTAGAAAACAATTAAACCCAAAGGAAAACAGAACAAAATAACTATGGATAAATACAAGGATCTATTCATTGTAGCACTGACAATTTAAGAGGTGGTTCCTTAGGGTAGGGGTGGAGGGAATACTATACTTAAAAATTTAAATGACTACCACTGAGGAGGAATATTTTAATCATCTCAGATTCCCTGAAAAAGCAGAGGCAGTACACTGACATGCAGTCACACTAAAAAAAACTTTTTCAGATGATATAAATATTCCAGGGAAAGAGGCTATAACAAAAGATACTTTCAACCATAGCTATATAAAAAAATTGAAAAGCTTAATTAAGGCAATGCTTTTACACAAAATTTTAAAAACAAAAACACATATTTACACATAAAATTGACATCCTGAGTTAGAAAACTAAATCAACAAAAGATGACACAGACATGTCTAATTTATCAACAACAAAAGGAGTAACTGTAATTAATGATGACAGTGGTAAATTCAGATTGTTAAATATAAAATTTTAAAACTCCACTGAACAATATAACAAGAAAAAAATTTAAACTCTTAAAGAATGTGAAGATGAACATATTATCCAATTCATCCTACAAGCCAAATATGATCTTGATCATAAGCTTATGTGTACCCATAAAGTGGAAACAAACATAACACCTATATGACTTAATAAAATAAACAAGAAACTTAGTAACACAAACAACCCAATTTTTAAAACAGATTAAGGACTTGAACAGACACAAAAGAAGGTATACAAATGACCAATATACATATCAAGATGCTCAGTGTCATTAGTCATTAGGGAAAAGCAAAATTAAAACCACAGTGAGATACCACCACACACTCACTGCATTGGCTAAAATACCAAGTGCTGGTAAGGACCCAGAGTAACTGGAATTTCCACACAATGTTTCTGGGAATGTAAAATGGTAAAAACTTAAGAAACTTCAAACTCTTTTCCAAAGTTAAACAAACACTTACTGTATGACCCAATAATCCACAAATTGGCATTTATCCAAGAGAAATGAAAACGTTAAGTCCATACAATGACTTGTACTTCAATGTTCTGAGCAGCTTTATTCATAGTTCCTAAACACTGGAAACAACCCGAACGTTCCATCAATAAATAAATTTTGGTATATCCATACAATGAAATACTACCAAACAAGAAGGAACTACAGAAACAAGCAATATCATGGATGAATCTCAAAACCATTATGCCAAGCAAAACACCACAGACACAAAATAGTACATACTGTATAATTCTATTAAATAAAGTCTGAAAACGGGCAAAACTAAACCATGACAATAAAAGTATAGTGGTTACCCTTGGAGGTTATTGACTGGGAAAGGACCATCTCAGAGCTAGAGAAATGTTCTCTATCTTGCTTGTGGTGATGGTTACGTAGGTGTATATATTTGTCAAAATTCAAGTAACAATGTACTTCAAATGGGCGCACTTTAATGAATGTGCTTACTACTAAATAACGAGCACGTAAACAGGAATGGGAGATGCTTTTACCTGACATACCTTTGTATTGCTTGCATCTTTGCATATAAGGTAAAAATTGTGTACTTTTAATGACACTTTCACAAATATTTCACTAAGTTTTTTAATCAATTAAAAAATCACAGGCCAGGCGCAGTGGCTCATACCTGTAATCCTAGCACTCTGGGAGCCTGAGACAGGAGGCTCGCTTGAGGGCAGGAGTTGGAGACCAGCCTAAGAGTGAGACCACGTCTCTACTAAAAATAGGAAAAATCAGCCAAGCAACAAAAAACAGAAACAAAAAATTAGCCAGGCATGGTGGTAGCCTTTAGTCCCAGCTACTCTGGGAGGCTAAGGCAGGAAGATTGCTTGAGCCCAACCAGGAGTTTGAGGTTGCTGTGAGCTAGGCTGATGCCATGGCACTCTAGACCAGGCAACAGAGCAAAATTCTGTCTTAAAAAAACAAAAACAAAAAAACAAAATTCACAAACACACATTATCATTGGTGCAAAATGGCCAAGAAATAGAATCCTTATAAAAGATATGATAAAATCTGATCATAGAAAATAAAAGAATTACACATCAGATCTTAAGAAAAATGATCTTTTTCTAAGCTTTAAATAACAGAAGAAATCTTTTTTTTTTTTATTTCAGTAAATTTAGGGGCTACAAGTGTTTTTTGTTACATGGATGAATTGTATAATGCTGAAGTCAGGGCTTTTCGTGTACCTGTCACCAGAATAGTGTACATTGTACCCAACAGGTAGATTTTTATCCCTCATCTCCCTCTTCTTAGTTTTTAATGTCCATGACACCACTTTATGACCATATATACCCTTAGGACAACATGTGGTATTTGCTTTTCCATTCCTGAAATACTTCACTTAGAATAATAGTCTCCAGTTCCATTGAAGTTGCTTCAAAAGACATTATTTCATTCTTCTTTATGGCTAAGTAGTACTCCACGGTGTGAGTGTATATGTATGTGTGTATATGGATATATACACACACACACACATACATACACACTACATCTTCTTTACCTACTCATCAGTTGATGGGCACTTAGGTTGTTTCCATATTTTTGTAATTGTGAATTGTACTCCAATAAATGTTCAGGTGCAGGTGTCTTTTCTTATAAAATGACTTCTTTCTCTTTGGGTAGATACCTAGCAGTTTGATTATGGGATCAAATAGTGGCTCTACTTTTAGCTCTTTGAGGAATCTCCATACTGTTTTCCAAAAAGGTTGTACTAATTTGCATTCCCACCAACAGTGTGTAAGTGTTCTCCCCACCCCACCCCACCATCCATGTCAACATCTATTGTTTTTTGACTTTTTAATAATTGTCATTCTGACAGGAATAAGGTGGTATCTTATTGTGGTTTTAATTTGCATTTCCCAGGCGACTAGTGATGTTGAACGTATTTTCATATGTTGTCAGAAATCTAGATTTGTAGTCTATTCTGTGTTTCACCACAGATAAAGAAACTAACTGAAATAAATATAAGACTTTTCTTATATTTACTCAGAGGCTTTTCTAAATAAAAAGCTAACAGATAAATGGGCAAAGACATGAACAAATCATATAAGAAAAAAATGAAACAATAAAAATAAGAATTCACATTTCCCTGGGAATAATACAAACCAAACAATTTTTATTGTTTTGTATCAATTAGCAAATTTATTTATAATTTTTTTTAAATTATAAAATTAGACCACTGTAGAAAATTTATAAAAGTGTAAAGAAGAAAATAACTCAACATTTGAGTCTATTTCTGTTTATTTCTATTGGGTTTTTTCCCTATCATTTTAAGGACAAAAAATAGCATAAGACTTATCATTTTATATTTTTCTTCATGTAAATCATAGTAGAAGCAAGTTCCTATATCATTATATATATTTCTAAAATAATTTTTATAAGCTATATTGATCTGCTTTAAGTCCACTAGAGAAATTTAACAATTTAGAACTTTAGTATATCACTATTATAATTCATGTCAAGATAAATATCTTTGTATATAGATATTGATGAGTCTTACTTCCACAGTAAATATCCCTGAAGGTGCACTTAAAAGTCAAAGGATAAGGCTCGGCTATTGATTAAGTAATACCACCTTGTACTCTAGAAAGCTATACCAATTACATTCCCTTAAGTGTAAAAACTAAAGTTTTTAAATTTTTTTCCTTATTATAGAACATACTGCATGTTCAGTAAAGAAAATCCAGACACAAAAGAAAAAAAAATTAGGATCATCCATAACTCAACTCTTCATTTGAAGTTCTTATTTTCCTATGCATATATAATTAAATTTGTACCATACTGGGAATTCAGTTCTATAATCTATGTTCCCTCCCTACTTTCAATAGGCATTACCTCCTTGCCAAATGATCTCTTAAAATTAATTTTAATGACATGGACCATTACTTAATCTTCGTTATTGACCATACAGGCTATTTCCAAATTTTGTCATAAGTAACACTGTCACAAAATTTTATTTATAGGCCGGGTGCGGTGGCTCACGCCTGTAATCCTAGCACTCTGGGACGCCGAGGCGGGTGGATCATTTGAGCTCAGGAGTTCGAGACCAGCCTGAGCAAGAGCGAGACCCTGTCTCTACTAAAAATAGAAAGAAATTATTTGGACAACTAAAAATATATATAGAAAAAATTAGCCAGGCACAGTGGCGCACGCCTGTAGTCCCAGCTACTTGGGAGTCTGGGGCAGGAGGATCGCTTGAGCCCAGGAATTTCAGGTTGCTGTGAGCTAGGCTGACACCACGGCACTCTAGCCCAGGCAACAGAGTGAGACTCTGTCTTAAAAAAAAAAAAAAAACATCTTATTTATAAATCTTTGCACACACAGCAAATTATTACATCAGAAAAATTTACCTGGAAAATAACTACTGGGTCAAAGGTTATGAAATTTAAGACTTAATTCACCTTATTGATTTACAATTTCAACAGCAGTGTGAGCGTCCATTTCCCATCCCTTTACATATAACACGTAAACCTTTTATCAATCTTTGTCAACTTGGTAACTTAAAAGTGGTTTCTTGTTTTACGGTTCTTTTTTTGTTGCTATTCAGAGAGAAAACAATTTAAAATATTTTCTGTATTTGTTAATTGTTTGCTCACCTTGCTGTCATTTTCCTTTAAGATATAAGAATTATTTGCATCATCAGCAAATTTTTAAAAATATATGCAATTGTGATATATCTATAATGTAACAGATGGGTTTTTTTTTACTATTAAATTACTAATTTGGGTAAAACATTTTTGGAAAACATCTGCAAGCACATACTATTATTCTGCCTCCTGTACCAAAGAAAATTAACTGGCTCAAATTCCCATCAAGTTCCTTCTTGTTTCTAAAAACTCTCCTGCATCCATAAACATCCCCATATAAATATTCTTTCTACCATAATGTGGGTTAAAAAAGAAAAGTCACTACTCCTACCCAGCTTTTACTCTTCAGTTTGTGTTCTAGATCTGATCTCCTCCAATCTTCTCAAAGATCCCTGATGTAAACTTTTCCTTCTCTAGTATCTTTCCTATTCTACTAGCTTTTTCCTCAGCAGAAAACAAGACACTTTCCTTTTCTAAAAACACATGCACCACCACCACTCTACCCCTGGCTCTTTCCTTCCTTCTTTCCCCAACAATTTTCTTCACCTCCTATTCAGTATAGCCTAGCTTCTAGTCCCATCATTCCACTAACACAGCTCTCTCTGTAACCTATTCATTGCTGAATTCGACCTTAGAATTTTCACCATATTACTTCCCAATATAAGACATGTGACCCTGCTGAACACTCAAAGCCATTCTTGAAGCTGTCTTCACTTAGTTTCTTTTCTGTAATACCTAACACAATTTTCGTCTCTAGTTCTCCAGGGGGGTTTCTCTTCAGTCATCTTTTTCCTTTTCTTCCTCTAGTCCCCTTTTCAATGGCAACCTTCCAGAGTTCTATCTTGGGTCATGGAGACATCAACATGGGTGACCCTCATTTACATAAACTAGCTTCAACAATCATCCATTACTTTACATTACATTCCCAAATCTATCTCTCCACCCAGATCTCTTACGTACACTTCTCTTCTGATTATAAAAAGGGACACATGCCTTCATATAAGTTGCCTCTGAAGCATCTCCAACTCAGCAGGTTCAGAAATGGACTTATTATAAAATTAAACTGAATGACATAATGACTTGCAATTTGAATCATGTGGCATAAAAATATTAATCCACTTTTTGACTAGTAGATAAATAAGTATGAAAACAAGAACTTAGGAGGAAAGCATTAATTACAACATTACTTAACAAACCAAAAAACCTTAAAAGAACTTTTTCTTCTGAAAACATGGAATATACATACTTTTCCCTATTCTTCCCACTAAGGAAAACTAAAAATCCTTGACATCACATGTAAAACAAACATAAGAAGACTCTAAAAACTGGAGAGATGGCAGATGGGCTATGGCTTTGGAACCCAAGGAATGACACTGTGGTGAGTTCCCTGGGTTTTCTTTTTACATCATATATCCCAAAATTAGAGCTGAAAAAGCCAGCAACATGGAAATACCAACAGTCACAGACAAAAAAAAGCCCCCCAAAAAAGTCTGCTCTCTCTAGCCAAAGAACTTGGAATAGAGCAGCCCAGCAAGACAGAAAACTTTTAGACAGTAAGTTCTCTATTTCAGCCAAACAACAACAACAACAAAAAAACTGCGGCCCCACTTCCACCCACACCAGGAAAGTCTAGAGTAGGGAGCCTAGAATTCTACACTCGGCTGTAAAGAGGCACCCCACAACCCCTACTGCAATGGGGTCAGAGAAGGCCCAGCAGAGAATGCCCACAGAACTTTCATCCTTACCAGCCAATAACTAGGCCAGTAATTAATCTCCCTCTCCCAGCAGTGTCAATGGAGATCACACAGGAACCTGGACTTCTATCCCCACTGGGCAGTTGTTCCCCAACCCTTGAGTTTCAATGGAGGGTGAGTAGAGAATCTAGAAATCTACGTCCTCCTCACATTAACAAGGTAGCACCTCCCTTTCTCCTGCCAGAGCAGTATCAAAAATGCCAGCTCAAACAGTCTGAATAAGATCCACAAGCTCATGATATAGCACCTCTTGTATTTTCCTGGATAGAGCTGGAACCCATTCTACTATGTGAAGCATCCCAAGAATGGAAAAATAAGCATCACAGGTACCATCAAATTGGTTTCCCTGATCAACTCCTAAGTGCACATATAGGAATAACATTCATCGGGCATCAGACAGATGGGGGAGGGAGGAGGGGGTGGGTATATACATACATAATGAGTGCAACACGCACTAAGGGATGGATATGCTTGAAGCTCTGACTGGGGGCGAGGGGGAGGCAAGGGCAATATACATAACCTAAACATTTGTACCCCCATAATATGCTGAAATAAGAAAAAAAAAGATCCACAACCTCAGAACAAAATATGAAAATGTGCAGGTTTCAACAGAAAAATACAAGAACCAGAAATATCTCAAACTGAATGACAAAAAGACAATCAACAGATGCCAACATTGAGATGATGAAGATATCAGAATTATTCAAGAATGATATTAATGCAGCCTTGATAAAAATGATTCAACTACAAGCATGCTTGAAACAAATGCAAAAATAGAAAGCCTCAGCAAAAAACAAAAAGTCTCTGCAAAGAAACAGTAAGTCATTTAATATGAAATGTCCAATTTTCAATCAAAAGTTTAGTTTGTTATATCTCAAACAAGCAGCAGTACAATTAATCAAAGTATGTGCCTAAACTATCGACACAGTTTTGCCATCTTAATGGTAGCTTGCTTATGCCAGCAGCAAAGACATCTCAAGAACAAGTGGCAATGAAATCAACAAAGGTATTGTCCAGAGTTTGTTGAGATTGAATATTTTTCCTTGCAAGAAGTGGTCCAAGCCTGGAAGAAGTGGCAGTCAGTTGGTGCAAGGTCTGGTGAATACAGTGGATGACAGTCATCCAGGTCCAGCTGCTGTAGTTTGAGCAGCTTTGTTTGTGCCACATGTGGTCTTGCAAGAAGATTGGCCTGTCTCTATTGACCCATCTCGGCTGCTTAATCGCAAGCATCCTCATCATTTTGTCCAACTGGTTGCAGTACACATCCCCTGTAATCGACTGATCAGGCTTCATGAAGCTGTAGTGGATAAATACCAGAGCTGGACCACCAAACAGACACCATTAGCTTTTTTTGACAAATTCAGTTTTAGACTGTATTTCGGCACATCACCTTTATCCAACCATTGTGCCAAATGTTTGTAGTTGTCCAAAAGAATCCATTTTTCATCACACATAACAATACGGTGTAGGAATGGTTCGCCTTTATGTTGTGACAGCGAAAAAAGGCAAGCTTTGACACTATTTCTCTTCTGATGCTCATTTAATTCATGTGGTACCCACATATCCAGTTTCTTTACCTTGCCCATTTGTTTCAAATGGTCCAATATTGTTGGAATAGTAATGTCAAACCTTGCTGCTAATTCACGAATAGGTTGAGATGGATTCACTTCCACTACAGCCTTCAGCTCATCATTACCCACCTTGGTCTCAGTTCACCCACATGGCTCATTTTCAAGATTAAAATCACCAGAATGGAACTTCTCAAACCATCAGCCTACTGTGCGCGTTCATTAGCCACATCCTTCCCAAACATTCCATTGATATTTCGAGCTGTCTGTGCTGCATTGGTTCCACAACAGAACTCATATTCAAAAATAACACAAACTTTTGACTTATCCAAGGTTTTACAAAAATTGCTCTAAAAAAATTTTTTGAAAAATAATCACAAGCCAAAATATGCATTTGAAAGAATGAAAATGCATCTTCACAATAAAAAAAAAGTGTCGAAATGTCAGAGATATCAACTGTCAAACTCAGCACTTAAGGAAATCGGACATTTCATACCTAATAGCCTAATAGAAATATAAAGAAACAAATGAGAACTTAAAACTGAAAAATACAATAACCAAAATAAAGAGCTCAGTGGATGGTCTTAACAACAAAATGAAGAGGACAGAAGAAAGAATCAACAAACTGGAAGGCAGAACAATAGAAACCATCTAATCTGAAAAAGATAACAAAAATACACTGAAAAAAAGAAGAAAAAGTGAACAGAGCCTTGAGAACCAGTGGGACTATTAAAAAAGATCTAACTTTCATGTTTTCAGAGGATCTCAGTGAGAGGACAAAGAGAATGAGGCTTAAAAAAGTACATGAAGAAATAATGGTTGAAAACTCACCAAATTTGGCAAGCCATAAACCTACATATTCGAGAAGCCAAGCCATAACACTGTGTCTGCGGTATTTAAAAAAAAAAAAAAAAAAACCTAAGTGAACTCCAAAGAGGAAAAATTCATCAGAATCCACACCAAGACACATCATAATTAAATTTCTGCAAACTAAAGATAAAAAAATCTTAAAAGCAGCCAGAGAAAGACACTATTATTACCTATGAGGTAAAAATGGCAGATTTCTCATCAGAAACCATGGAGATCAGAAGTGGTGGCACAGCATTTTTCACATGCTGATCAAAAAGAACCACCATAGCCTCCTGTCATCTGTAGTTTCACTTTCCATGGTTTGTTACCCTTGGTCAACCGAGGTCTGAAAATATTAAATGGAAAATTTCAGAAATAAACAAGTTGTAAATTGCACACCCTTCTGAGTAGCGTGATAAAAATCTCAAGCCATCCCATCACTTAGTCCAGCATATTCACACTGGATATGCTGCCCACTCATTAGTCACTGACATCATCCGTTCCTGACAGCCAACCATCAACATCATTATGGCTCAATGATCCAACATCATCCAAAGCAGGTGATTGTGATAAGTCAGAAGGTCAGTAACAGCCCAAAGCTACATCACAATGCCTACCTCATTTACCTCACTAATTTACCTCATCATTCATTTACCTCACCACAAGAAGGATGAATATAATAAAATATTTTGAGTGAGAGACTACATTCAGATAACTTCTATTATATTGTTATAATTGTTCTATCGTATTAGTTATTATTATTAATCTCTTATTGTACCTAATTTATAAATTAAACTTTATCATAGGTATGTATGCATAGGAAAAAGCAATAAATATAAGGTTCAGTACTATCCACAGTTTTAGGCATTCACTGGGGATCTGGGAACATACCCCTGTGGACAAGGAAGGACTACTGTGTTAACCCCAAATCCTACATCCAGTAAAAAAAAAAAAAAAACATACTATTCCGGAATGAAAGAGAAATTATGACATTCTCAGATAAGAAAATCTAAGAGAATTTGTTGCCAGAGGACTCAATCTAAAAGAATGGCTAAAGCAAGGTCTGTAAATGATAAAAGACCGACCTTTGAAACAACAGGCCTAGTAAAAATAGAGATAAATACAAAAGGCTTTTCTTCTCTTGAATTTTCTATAGTATGCTTGACAGTTGAAACAAAAATTATAATACTATCTGATGTGGTCCCAAATGTATATGGAAAGAATATTTAAAAGTTACATTATAAATCGGGAGGGTAAAGGAACATGAAGGAAGGTAAGGTTTCCATACTTCACGCAGACTGGTAAAATGACAATACCAGTAGACTGTAATAAATTATACATAAAGAATGTCATACACAGAGCACCCACAAAAAATCTAAAACCTATAAGGTTATGTACTGTTACTATTCCCCTTATACTGATGAGGAAATTAAGGTTCAGAGTTGCATAAGGAGGTAGATACTAATACATACACTTTGAGTATCCCTTATCCAAAATGTTTGAGACTAGAAGTATTTCAGATTTCAGGTTTTTTCAGATTTGGGGATATTTGCATTTACAAAACTGTAGTATCTTGGGGAAGGGACCCAAGTCTAAACATGAGATTCATTTATGTATCATAAACACCTTTGCAGGGACCAAGGCCCTAGGCTCCCTAAAAGTTCACTGAAAAAAATTACTGGCATGAAGTACGTTTATTAATAGGAAAAAAGGGCATACAAATTTATTTAACATCTATACATGGGAGCCTTCAAAATGAAGACTCAACCTCCCAATTAAACACAGAAGTTTATAAAGAATGAGGGCCTGGATTGTGGCAAAACAGGTTTTAGTGGCAAGACAGGTTATGGGAGGGAGAAAGGATGAAAATGGCTAGCAAAGGGGTCTTGATATGTAAATAAAACTTTATAGGTAGCAGTCCTCAGAGAGAATATAGATAGTAAATATTTCTTTTCAGTCCTTTAAAAGTATCAGACTCTCAGTTAATCTTTCCTAGATGGGATAAGGAAAGATTTGGCTGCATTAATGGAGATTCTTTACAGATACAAATTTCTCCCCACAGGGGGCTATCACCTGTAATCCCAGCACTCTTGACACCAGGAGTTCAAGACCAGCCTGGACGACATAGGTAGACCCTCTACAAAAAATTCTTTTTTTTTTTTTTTGAGACAGAGTCTGGCTCTGTTGCCCTGGCTAGAGTGCCGTGGCATCAGCCTAGCTCACAGCAACCTCAAACGCCTGGGCTCAAGCGATCCTCCTGCCTCAGCCTCCTGAGTAGCTGGGACTACAGGCATGTGCCACCATGCCAGGCCAATTTTTTCTATATATATATTTTTAGTTGTCCAAATAATTTCTTTCTATTTTTTTAGTAGAGACGGGGTCTCGCTCTTGCTCAGGCTGGTCTCGAACTCCTGACCTTGAGCGATCTGCCCGCCTTGGCCTCCCAGAGTGCTAGGATTACAGGCGTGAGCCACCACGCCCAGTCTACAAAAAAATTCTTTAAAAAAAATTAGCCAGGGCCTGGGGCGGTGGCTCACGCCTGTAATCCTAGCACTCTGGGAGGCCAAGGCGGGAGGATTGTTTGAGCTCAGGAGTTCGAGACCAGCCTGAGCAAGAGCAAGACCCCGTCTCTACCAAAAATAGAAAGAAATTAATTGGACAGCTAAAAATATACAGAAAAAATTAGCCAGGCATGGTGGCGCATGCCTGTAGTCCCAGCTACTTGGGAGGCTGAGGCAGTAGGATTGTTTGAGCCCAGGAGTCTGAGGTTGCTGTGAGCTAGGCTGACGCCATTGCACTCACTCTAGCCAGGGTAACAAAGTGAGACTCTATCTCAAAAAAAAAAAAATTAGCCAGGCATGGCTGTGCCTGCCTATACTCCTAGCTACTCGGGATGCTGAGGCCAGAGGATCCCTTGAGCCCAGGAGTTTGAGGTTGCAATGAGCTATGATGACACCATCACACTCCAGCCTAGGCAAAAAAGTGAGATCCTGTCTCAAAAAAAAAAAAAAAAGAAAGAAAGAAAAGAACAGCAATATATTGCAGGGTTTACACCATACATAGAATTAAAATTATGACAACAAGAACATAAAGTACAGGAGGGGGGAAACGGAAGTATACTGTTGCAGGGTTTTACATTATATGGGAAGGAGATTATTTGAAGATAGACTAATAAGTGACCTATGTTCGCACCACTGCACTCCAGCCAGGACGACACAGCAAGACTCATTCTCAAAAAACAAAATAAAATTTACCAGAGGCCATTGGTTTGGACTGAGCTCCTGCACTAGGCCCAACAGTTCAAACCAAAATAAAAGTTATTCATGCTGAATGGCACTCCCACTGCCAAGGAAAAGTCATTTATCTGACCTTCCTAGAAAACAGGAGAGTAAGAGATAATAGTCAAATCCCCAAACAGGCCAGTTTTTGCAGGCAAGATAAGGAAGTCCCCTCTGCTTTAACCATTCCGAAGACAAGAAAAAGACCGATCTGATTTTTGTTCTATTTCTTCTTTCTTCAGCTCTTTTCTGCTCCGAAAGCCAATCTTCTTTGCCTCAGCTCATCAGAATAGTCACTCTATTTTATAAAATGAGGCACTGATTGATTCTAGGGTCAAAAATAAAAGTTAGTTAGATCTTTAAACTAAATTTATCGTAAATTTGTCTTTGAGCACCTCTAATTGAAATTTAACATTTCCTTCAACAAAGTACTGCAGCAGTGCTTTTTTGATTATCACTAACAGAAATCAGATGTTTTCATATAATAGTTGTTACAGATAAGTCAGAATAACATTTACACTCAATGAGTTAAAAAGGAAAAATTTTGGTTTTAATATTTTGATATCAGTATTTAAATGTATTGGCTTCCTTTATAACCACACATATCTTATTTTACAGATTTAAAAACAGTATTCTGGCCGGGCGCGGTGGCTCATGCCTGTAATCCTAGCTCTCTAGGAGGCCGAGGCGGGCGGATTATTTGAGCTCAGGAGTTCGAAACCAGCCTGAGCAAGAGCGAGACCCCGTCTCTACTAAAATTAGAAAGAAATTAATTGGACAACTAAAAATACATAGAAAAAATTAGCCAGGCATGGTGGCGCATGCCTGTAGTCCCAGCTACTCAGGAGGCTGAGACAGGAGGATTGCTTGAGCCCAGGAGCCTGAGGTTGCTGTGAGCTAGGCTGAC
>CAUYSK010122198.1:0-28932 GCA_963575035.1 Avahi laniger
CGAGACCCTGTCTCTACCAAAAATAGAAAGAAATTAATTGGACAGCTAAAAATATATAGAAAAAATTAGCCGGGCATGGTGGTGCATGCCTGTAGTCCCAGCTACTCGGGAGGCTGAGGCAGTAGGACTGCTTGAGCCCAGGAGTCTGAGGTTGTTGTGAGATAGGCTGACGCCACGGCATTCACTCTAGCCGGGGCAAAAGAGTGAGACTCTGTCTCAAAAAAAAAAAAAAAAAGAAAAAAAGAAACAGGTCAGGACTGTCAGGGGTCTGAGCATCCCTGTGGGGCTATGGATATACTTTCAAAGTGAGTCCAGTTGGCACAGCTGCGGTTCTTTCTAGAAGTCAGCCGCTTAGGTACAGACCTAAGAAAATGGACTAACCAGAAAATGCTGTAACCAGATTTAGGATTTTTGCCAGATGTCAACCACAGTGGGAGAATAGGAAAAGGGGATTTACATTTACATTTATAATGCAGGACTGTGGGTGCTCATAAAAGGAAGAAGAGGGGAGCCCCAAGAGTGTACACCAGAGTGTATCTGCCTCTGCATGTGACACACATATATTGGGTGCGTGCTGCACGTTCTGGGCACTGTTCCGGGCTCTGAGGATACAGTATTGAAGAAGTGAACAAAATCAATAGAGTTCCACTCTCAAGAAGTTTAGATTCTAACAAGCTAGATAAGCAAATATTTACTGTAATACCAGAACAAATGCTACAAAGAAAAATGAAGCAAGGGAAGTGGGGTGGGGCTGTGGGGGGGGAGGGGTGGGGGACACTTTCCCTGAGATGACATCTGAGCAATGACTGGAGTGAAAGGAAAACAAGCCACGGAGAAGAGGGGTCCAGGCAAAGGGAGCAGTCAGAAGCAAAAGGTCCGAGGCAGGGCAGTGCTTGGCACGTTCCGGGGCGAGCGGGAGGCCAGCAGGTGCAGCTAGGACAGCGGCTCTGAGGCCACTATCGTGCACCGCTCCCTGTTCTCTCTATATGGTCCAAGTGACTGGCAGCCTCTGCTGGGGAGGGCAGTCCTGACAAAGAGAAGGGGACAGATTTGAAATAGACTCTCATGCGAGAACATCCGATTTCCACACAAGCAAATTAGTGTTTAGAAAGACAGGTCTGCTCTCTGTCATTGTAATGCAATGCTTGCTAAGCTCTCCTTCCTGAAGTCAGGGAGCTATTTACTTGAATTTCAGAAGGAGGTATTAATTTCTGCTCAGCTTTATTGCCATGCACAGGTTATATTTGGAACGGTTCTTTAAAGAAATGCAATTCCTCACCAGGCAGGCATTCGGGTATTCAGTTATTTACACCACAGTAGAGCTGGCCCATGAAATGCAGCATGTCACAACCAGTTGCCCTCCCAGAAGCCTACTGTCCAAATCTCAGGCTGAGCTTCTGGGTCAGCCAATTTCCAAGAGGATATTAAAACATATACAAGCTCCTCTTCTTCAGGATACAAGACCATTTACTTACAATCAGGTTTGAAGAGAGCCTTCATCTCAATTAATAAACACGTCCTATTTCGTCAGTGACAGCATCAGACTGAAACATTTTAAAATCACAATTCAGGAACTTATAGATTCCTGTACGAGTTAATAATTGCTAAAGAAATACCAAGTATGAATAAATAGTCCCATCACCACCTTTTGGCTCCCAGAGTTGACTGAGAAGTTTCCTCTCTACAAGATTATTAAACAGAAGCCTTGACTGAAGCTGTCTTCTGTAAACTAATCACCACTCTCCTTGCAAGGCTAAAGAAACTTCTTTCATCTAGGCTGGGCATAGGATATGACAGGGAGGGAACGTCTCCATTCTCCTCCTACAGATTTAAATTCCTTGGTCCTTCTTTTTTTTTAACTCCCACTCAATATTCAACCATTAGGATTTTTATGTTTATTCATATTCTACATAGGCTTACAGGGATATATATATAAAATTACGATAACATAAATAAAAAGAAAGGGAGAAAAAAGCAAAACAAGCCCAGGGACGTAAGAGGAAACTCATGAGCCCCATGCAGGCAGAGACGCTCTCTGACCTGTGTTTCCATCCGCACAGATGCACGCCACACACGTTTGCTGAACAAAGAACATAGGAAGCGAAGGGCATGCCAGAGAGTCCTGTAATTGTGGCTAAGGGTGTTTCAGAATTTCCCAGCAGCAGCCACCTGGAATTGTTCAGGCCAATTGTTCAGGAAAAAAATTAAGACTAGAAGGAAGTTTTTTGTTTTTTTTTTTCCAAGCACTCTCACAAAAGAAAACTCTGAGACATAATCAACAATTGCCTCAACAATATCTTAACCGTAGCTGAAGGGACATGTTTCATTGCACAATTCCAGAAAATGGTGAACAGAGAGTGAGAGGAGGGGCATTATGATCATTCCAGGGACACAGCTTACAGCTCAGGACAAAGCCCAGCTGGACTTTAGAACACAGAGTTGAAGACTTTAAATTTTTGTAATAAACTAACTAGAACAACTCATACTTTTTCTTTATCATTGCTTTTCAAAAAGGTAAAATTTACTCAATTGACATTAGTAAAACTGGGTAAAGGGGGAAATCAAAACTGAAATTATAAACTATTAAATGTAAGAAATGGGAACGAACACCCTATTTCAAAATCTTTAGGAGGAAGCCAAAACTGTTCCTAGGAGAAATTTACAGATTTAAATGCATTTATTAGGAAATAAAAATGAAAATGAAATAATTAGATGTTTAATTCAAAAAGGTAAAAAAAAAATTAAATAAGCTTCCAAAAATAAAAGCGAAGACTTACTAAAAATAGACAGAACAAAACAAAGATAGTGTTTCATTTAAAAGGCATGTTGGGAGGCAGTAAAGCCCAGCTCTTAATTCTGAAATCTATTTGCAAAACAAGCAGCGCAATGTCCGAAAAGGTACCTTGGAAATAGCCTAAAATCCACTGAATAATACCTGGACAAAACGTTCATATCAAAAGTTCAAAATCATTTTATTTGTTTTTCCTTTCTAGACTTCTGAGAAATACGGGAACTCGCAGTGTATTTTCCGTGAGGTGTTCGGTCTTGCTAAAGGTAGCATGCAATAGCCCGGTCTACGAAGATGAAGAAAAGGGTGAGATTCCAAAATCAGATAGATCTGAGTTCAAATTCTCACTCTGCCCACTCAGAAACCGTGTGACTCTGGCTAAGTGCGGTGTTCTCTCTGACACTTCATTGCCACATACATAAGATAGAGATAATGTACACCTCCCAAGACAGCGGACAAAATTCAGTGAGATTTTTCTGCATTTTCTGATGTAGGAATAAATTGGTTTAACCTTTATGAAGTGAAAGAAGGTACTATCTATCAAAACTGCAAATTCACAAAATTACAAATTGCCCTGGCAATTCTATTTCTAAGAATTTGCCCTATATACACACTTACACAGTTGTGAAATAACTGAAGTTATTTATAACAATTTTTGTAACAGCAAAATGGTGGAAATGAATTGATAAATAATGACCCACTTTGTAGTAATAAAAAAAAAGAGGCTCTTTATGTACTAATATAAAATAATGACCAAGCTATATCTGTATGCTTAAAAAGAAAGCAAGGCAATTCACAATTGCAAAGATGCATAAACAACCCAAGTGCCCATCAATACATGAGTGGATTAATAAAATGTGGTGTATGTATACCATGCAGTACTATTCAGCTATAAGAAACAATGGTGATACAGCACCTCTTATGTTCTCCTGGATAGAGCTGGAACCCATTCTACTAAGTGAAGTATCCCAAGAATGGAAAAATAAGCACCACATATACTCACCAGCAAACTGGTTTCGCTGATCAACACCTAAGTGCACATATAAGAATAACATTTATTGGGTGTCAGGCAGGTGGGAGGGGGGAGGAGGGGATGGATATATGCATACGTAATGAGTGCGATATGCACCATCTGGGGGATGCTTGAAGCTCTGACTTGGGGGGAGAGGGGTAAGGGCAACATATGTAACCTAAACATCTGTACCCCCATAATATGCTGAAATAAAATAAATAAATAAATAAAAAGAAATCAAGGTGCCAAATAATATATACAATATACTATCATTTGTGGAGAAAAGATTGTATGTACATACTGGCTTATATACACATAAAATAGGTCTGAAAAGACACAGACACCCACAAAACATGGTAACAGTGTTTGCTGGTAAAGAAGCAAGCCGGATGGCTGAGAATCAAGAATCCAAGTACACATCCTTTTGTGCTTTTAAATTTTGAGTCATATAAATAGGTTACCTGTTCAAGATATTAAGTACTTTTAATTTTGGTGAGATACTGGAACAAATGAAAGAGGAAAATGCCAGTAATTTAACTAAAAAATGAACAAGGAACTGGAAGTTCTTTGAAAAAAGAAGTACAAATGGATAAAAGGATATGACTCACTCCTGATTCAAGACACACAAGTTAAAACATAATTTTTTCTATAACATGTCAGATTGGCAATGATAAAAAGTCTTAATAACCAGAGTTGGAAGCAGTATGAAAAACAGGCATTTCTGTGCACTAATACTGGAAGTACAGATTAGCACACAAATTAGCAAACAATTTATAATGCACATACCATTTGCCACAGTAATTTCTTTTCTAAGGATTCCTCCTATGGGTCTAATTTGCCCAAGTATGCAAAGATAGAAACTGAAAAGTGGTCTTTGCAGCAGTGTTTGAAATAGCAAAAAAAAAAACAAAACAAAAACAAAAAAACTGAAAATGTCCATCAGTAAGAGGGAAATGAATTATCTAATCAATGGAGCACTATGCAGTAGTTAAAAAGATGAGGGGAAAAGATCTAAAAATCATCACTAGGGAACAAGATAAACACAATGTGACCTACTCAAATGCAATGGGACATCAGAGCACAGCTCAAATGAACGGATCAGACCTGCGGTCCCCAACTTTTTTGGTACCAGGGACCAGTTTCATGGAAGACAATTTTTCCACAGGCTAGGGGGGCATTAGATTCTCATAAGAAGCGCACAGCCTAGATCCCTCAGATGCGCAGTTTACAGTAAGGTTCTCGTTCCTGTGAGAATCTAATGCCACTGCTAATCTGACAGGAGGTGGAGCTCAGGTGGTGATGTGAGCCATGGGGAGAGGCTGTAAATACAGACGAAGCTTCACTCACTCCCTGGCCACTCACCTCCTGCTGTGGGGCCCGATTCCTAATAGGCCACAGATTGGTACCCGTTCGCAGCCTGGGGGTTGGGGACCGCAGGATTAGACCCATGGGTTTCAAGATGGATAGAAACCAAAAACATCACCATGAGTGAAAACAAAACAAAACAAAACAAAACAAAACAAAACAACACCCTGTATAAAAATATGCATTAGGAGGATACAAGTTTTTGTGACGAAGGAAAGAAGACCGGAAAATAAGATCGGGAATGGCAATGTAAAGGGGGTCCCAATTTTGTCAGTAATGCTTTACTTCTTTTTTAAAAAACAATCTGATTCCATGTTTACTCTGGGAGGATGAGTACGCTATGGATATTTATGAAATTTTTCTCTGTACTTCTCTGCATTTTTTCAAATTAAAGAGAAACGGAGTGGATGTCTAGAATTACCTACCAGATATGTTAAGTTTTAAAAGTAAGGGGCAGAAGAGCATATAAAATGATTCCTTTTGAAAAAAAAGTGTGTGTGTGGATGTTTATTCCTTAGGGCCTAGAAGAGAGCCTGATACCTGGTAAGCACTCACTGAGCATCCACTAAATGAATGAATGAATGAATGTCTGCATACAAAACTCGTTAGTGATCATTACCTCTAGAGAGTGGAGTGGAATTATTTTACTTTTCCTTTTTTACCTTTTAAGTACTATTTGCTTTTTTCCCCAACATATAGATAGATAGATAGCTTTTATATTTAAAATAAATTTAGTTTTAAATTATTTTAACAAATATTGAGCATGAAAGCAACATATATAATTGAATTCATTTGATAATTTAGATTTAATTCAATGCTTATCATTTGTCATTTCATGTATCCACAGGAGCCCCTTGTCACCCTTGGTCTGAATCACACAAGGTATTCCTCATCTTGAACTCTTCACAGGTATTTAATTACTATTAAATTTGGGAATCTCATTGGCTAAAAAATTATAAACTTGAGTTTTCCCATGGAGGTAAAAAGGAGAAATCTTGGAAATAAATGTTTAAGTCTCTGAAATATAAAAAGCTATTACAAAGTCATATGCTTTGAATTCTATGGGAAAAATGACATAAGCCACTGAAACTCACCCAAAGAGTTATTTATATAAAATGAATCATTAGGATTTGAAGAAAAGAAAAATACATTAACAGCTGACAATAGAGAAACAAAAAGAAAAAAATGTCAACCCCACAGTAAAGGGAGTTCTAGAAGTAAATTTAAAAGTAGAACAGCCAGCTCCAGAAAGGATCATGGCCCTGAGGGTGTTACTGTATGATATAGCTCAGTGGCATTATCCTGATCCATGGAACACTGGCATTTCAAGGAAGTACAGAGAGGAAATATTTGACTTTTGTCAAGTGAGCGTAGAAAAAAATTGGAGTGGGGGGGCGTGAGTATAATCTCTAAAAGTTCAAAATCACCAAAACAAAAGCGAGTGATTATAAAGGCTCTCCTTGTGCACCAGACACTGCAGGCTTCAATGAGTTTATAATCGAAGACTGCAAACTGTGAAAGACGCTTAAACACGCAATAGTAAAAGTACATAAGTGATACTGAAATAGCGATACAGACAAAGCGATGACACGTGAGGGACCAGATTTCCAGAATAGGCATCACATGAGGAAGGTTTTGAAGAGACAAAAGGAGTTTTCTAGGAGGCAAGAGGATGAAAAGTGGGTAGTTAGGTGTCAAGGTGGATTAGGTCTTCGAGCCAGGCGTGAAGTGCAGGGAGAGAGGAACCGTCTGTGGAAATCCCTTCGATCACATACCTCATGCAAGCAGTGCCAGTTTTTTCTTTTGTTGATGGGGGGGAAAAAAAGACAAAAAAAGAAGAGTTGATGGAGATTGTGGCTTCTGCAGTCGAACACTACACGAGCACAGTGGGAAGAATCATGTGTACTGTTTTAGTTGCTTCTTATTTACCTTTTCAATACACATAGTTAAATCCCGTGGTTAAACACATGGATGAGGTGACTCGGATGTGTGTATGAGTGCGGAGTAGAGACTCCGCTAGTTCCAGTCCACTTTCTGGGCTGAGCAGATTACATGGCCATCGTTCCTGCCCTGAGAAAACATGGCTGCCAAACTGTCCCTCACCGTGAGGTCACCACCAGTTCACTTACCACTTGCCAGGTAAATTAGTCTGCTAGCTGTGTTGTAACAAAGTACCACAACGGAGTGTCTTAAACAACAGAAATTTATCGTCTCATGGTTCTGGAAGCTAGAAATCCAAGATCAGGGTGTCAAGAGGGCCATGCTCCCTCTGAAGGCCCCAGAAAAGGATCCATTCCAGATCTCTCCTAGTTTCTTATATTAACAGTTCCTGGCCTTGGACAGTATAATCTGCACATGGCATTCTCCCTGTGTGTATGTCTGTCTCCAAATTTTCTCATTTAAAGAACACCAGTCATTAAGGGCCCACCCTACTCCAGGATGACCTCAGAGTAACTAATTGCATCTGCAACAACCTTAATTCCAAATAGGTCACATTCTGAGGTGCTTGGGGTTAGGATTTCCACATAAGAATCTGGGGAGGACGTAACACTGGGTTTGCACACAAGCCTCTTTATTCCTTTTTATATATAAGTACAATTGCTACTGTATAACAATTAAATATTATACAAACTGAAGAAATATAATGTAAAGAGAATGAGCATTAAAAACTAACTCAAATGTTCTATAAAGACTTATTAAAGGCCAGTCATTTGGATGAAATCGTGTGTGAGTAAACTGAAAAAGTCTGGGGAAGAAAAAAAAAAAACAAATTAAAAATTTAGAACTCTGAACTCCAAGTGTTTTAGATTTTGCTACACTTCAAAGAAACCGGAAATTTTAAAGGATGCATTTGCAGTGTGATTTTTATAAAAAACACTAATTTTGAAACTTCAAACAATTAACTCTTAATAAAAACAAATTTTAAGCTTTGGCCCCACATCAAAAGATTGGTGAATGTTTTAAGTTCCTTGCTTTAAAAACCTTTTTAATTTAGGTAACACCCTAATAGGAACAGGCATGGAAAAATGCTCACAATATAATGTTAAGTCAAAAATTCAAGTTACAAAATATACAACATTTCTCATATTTTTAAAAAAAGTTTCAATATATTTGAGAGCACGTTTGTGGATGATTTTGAAAGGATTGAGTCTGTTATGAATGAATGAATCTAGACAGTGATTGTCAGTGCTGCTAACATCACAAAAAGAGATATATCCAGACATTATCCATCTCCTACTGTAAATGTATGTCACCATCTATAAATTGTTTTTGTCCCAGAAATGAACCTGAATCTGATCATTATAAGTACTAGTTTATAGGAAATGCAGGGGACAGAGGAACATGACAAAGAACACCACAGAGATGCAATCACCAAAGTTCAGCCTATAGCAAATACTACAGGAAAAGCAAATTGGTTCTTCAATGAATAAATCACAAGGGGAAAAAAGACACGGAGCGACATCCTCTAAATCAAAAATAGACATAAGGAGATATATCAGCCAATCACAATATATGGGCATTATTTGGATCCTGATTCAGACAAACAAATTTTAAAAATGCATCTATGAGAAAAATCAATACATTTGAACAGTTCTTGAATATTTGATGATATCGAAGACTTACTGTTAACTTCCACAGCATGGTAATAGTGTTGTGTTTTATTTTTACAGACACGTACTGAAATATTTATAGATGAAATGATAGAACAACTGGGATTTGCTACAGAATGAAGGAAGAGGACCGAAGGAGTGATTAGAAAAAGATTGGTCATGAGTGGACAGTTGTCAAAGCTGGGTGACGGGCAAACCAGGGCACATCGGACTCTCCTACTTTTGCACACATTTGAAATTCTCCACAATAAATTTAAAAAATTGTTTTTGATTGGCATATTCACCTGGGAAAACTGCTAGTACTACTAAAGGGGAAAAAATGCATAGCAATTCATTCCTAGGCATACATCCAACAGAAATATGTACATATAGTCACCAAAAGTCATATAGAAAGATCTTCATAGCGGCCCGATGCCTAATGGCCCACCTGGAAACTTCTCAAATGCCAATCTAGTAGAATGGATAAATAAACTATGGTATAAGAAAATATTTGAAAATTCCACATAATAGAATATTATAAAACAATGAGAAAGAATATATACAACTACATGTAACAGTATGGATGAATCCCACAAATGAGCTGTTGAGCAAAAGATGCCAGAAACGGAAGAGTATATACTGTGTGATTCTATCAGGAATAACTAATCTATACCACTGAAAGTCAGGTGAGAGGTTATCCTTGGGATGAGTCAGGGGACAGTGGCCAGGAAACAAGAGGGAGTTCTTCTGGGGGGATGGCTGTTTTTCTTGATCTGAACAATAGTTACACAGATGTGTGCAGTTTGTGAAAAGGCGTCAAGCCATAAGCTTATGCAAGCTCTTCTCTATGTCTATTATACTTTAACATAAAGATTTTAAAAATATTTTAAACTAAAAAAATAGGAGATTCTGCTTTAGTAGATGTGGGATGGAGTCCAAGAATCTGCATTTCTAACAGGCTCCCTGGTAATGCTGATGCTGTTGGCCAAAGACTACACTTCAAGCAGTACTGAGCTAGGCCACCAGTGTCCAAATGCATGTAAAAATTTTCAGAAACAGGCCCAGTGGCCAATGCATAGTTCCCGTGGCCTCCTTCTTATAGCTTTGGTCAGGGTCACAGGTTTTTTGAGCGATGCCCTCTCTCCAATGTCTGCGGAACCCAGTGCAGATGTGTTGGCATGGCATTCTAGAGCCTCTCTGCCATGTGTGGCCAAGCTACTCCCCAGCTCCTGTTGCTGCAACCTCCCAGACATGCATGGCTCCAGCCTACTGCTTCCAGGCCATATCCTATAAATCCCTGTCTCAACTTGCATCATGCAGGCCTCTGCTCGTGCAGTTCCCTATGCCTGGAATGCTCTCTGCGTCTTGAACTCTTCCACAAACTCACAGCTCAGTTCAAACGTTACTTTCTCCATGAAACCTTCTGATTGCTCTGCCGTGATGAATCCCTCCTCTGGTCAGCCACGAGCACACTATTCACACCTCGCAGTGATTGTTAACCAGCCTGCTCCGTGTCATAGTTAAATGTGGAGGTGGAGGTCTCCTCAGCTGAGTGTCATCCTCTTGAGAGCAGAGGAACCCAGTCGATGCCATCTGCCAAATAACACCAGGCTTGGGGCCCAGTAGGAACTCACTACACATCTGTAGAATTAAAACATGAGCACTTGGAATCAGACAGTCAGGTTTCAACCTGGCTCCATCGTTTTCTAGAAATATGAACTTGGGCACCTTGCTTAGTGTCTCTGAGCTGCAAGGGGTACTGAGAAAACTAAATAAGACTATAATGGGAGTAGTGGACTGAATGGTGGCCCCCAAAATAATACATCCAAGTCCTAATCCCCGGAACGTGTGAATGTGACCTTGTTTGGAAAAAGGATCTTTGCAGACGTAACTGAGTTAAGTATCGTGAGATCATCCTGGACTTAGAGTGGGTCCTAAATCCAACAGCAGGCATCCTTATAAAAGAAAGGGGAGGGAGATTTGAACCAAAGACTCAGAGGTGGCCACGTGAAGACAGGCAGAGATTAGAGTGATCCTGGCACAAGCGGAGGAACACCTGAGGCCGCCAGAAGCCAGAAGAGGCCAGAAAGGATCCTCCCCTCTAGCCTCCAGGTGAAGTGTGGCCTTACCCACACCATGATTTTAGATTTCCTGCTTCCAGAACTCTGAGAGAGTAAACTTCTGTGCTTTTAGGCATGATAATTTGTTCCAGCCACCCTAAGAAACCAATACAGCGAGGGTCAAATACTTCTATGTTATCACCAAGACCGAGGTTAATTTAAAAGCTTTTAATAAATGTGAATTTTATACATTCATATTTTATTTGACAAACACTTATATAGCACTTAGTATCTACCAAGCACTATTCTAAATGCTTTATAAATATTATTTATTTAAATAAATATTTTGATGGCCCCAAAAGTAAGTACTATTATTTCCATTTTACAGAGGGGAAACTGAGGAACAGAAAGTTTAAGTAGCTTGTCCAACAACATAGAGCTAGTAGAGGTTGGAACGGGGATTCGAACCCAGGCAGTGGGTCCAGAGCTACTCAGAGTGTAGGGCTCAAGAGTGTTTCCAAAACCAGATCCCGGCAAGCAGAGGCCTGCCTGTGGCCATCTCTCCTTTTAATACCCTTCCTGCTCTAGGGTTCTGATCTGGTCTCATCCTGCAGAGACCACACTTTCCAACTGCTTCTCCGGGGTCACATGTCGAGATTTCATTTCTGCTCATCCCAGTCACAAGCACCATTTGATACCATGCCGGCTTCATCCGCAGCTGCTGGGCAGCCTTTCTGTATTTACATTCATACTCAATCTCCCGCTTCCTACACGTATTTAAGGCCTCCTGAAAGGACGTCATTGCTGGAGATCAGCAAAGCAGGAAGCTTGTCTTCTGGTCTTTCAGGGGACATTTCCCAGCCGTACACAGCCTGCCTCTACTGTATACGTATGGAAAGACAGGACTCCTTTCAGGGGACTATGTAGACAAGATAAAGGGATAGCAGTCAACAGGGTGTTTTTCAGTTTAGCTAAAAGCTGCTCCATGAAGTTGCAGACAGGCAAGGAGGATTAGGAGTGCCTGTCATAATCTGCCCACACGTCACCTGCCACACAAACCCATCTCTCAGGTCACTGGTGGCGTCAAATGAAATCTGTATAGCCCGTCCCCTCCTTTATGGAAGCACTGGAAGCAGAGCCCAGACTTGGGAGTCACAGAGACCTGGAGCAAATCCGGGCTCACCCTCCTAGCCAACAGCATGTGTGACCTTGGGACTCACCTTCAGCCCCTCCAAGTCTCACTTTGCTTATCAGCAAAATAAAAGTGGTGATTATGAGCCTGGACTCTAAAGCTAGCCTGCCTGGATTCAAACCCTGCCACTGCCACTGACTAGTTTTGTGACCAGGGGCAAGTTAGTTAGTTGATCCTCTGAGCCTCAGCTTCCTCCTGTAAAATGAGGTGGTAACAGCAGCGAGCTCAGGGAGTTGCTGACCTGCCTGAATCCCTTAAAGCAGGCACATAATAGTGTTTGTTACTGCGACTGTCAGGATGTCAGCTGCCCAGCAGAATGACTGACACAGGGGAGGGAGAGAGGATCAATAGATATCAGTTCTTTCCTTTGTGACCTAATTTACAGCTGGGCCCACTGCCAGTATGAGCCACATGTTCTAAAGGTGACAATGCTGGCTTTGTCTGAATTACATAAGGACACGCA
This sequence comes from Avahi laniger, assembly GCA_963575035.1. Classification (NCBI taxonomy): domain Eukaryota; kingdom Metazoa; phylum Chordata; class Mammalia; order Primates; family Indriidae; genus Avahi; species Avahi laniger. The sequence continues at coordinate 12,471 of CAUYSK010122198.1, forward strand.
GATGTTGGAGCCCAATTCTACATGGATATGGGCACAGACACGCCTATTGGGCTGTGTGCCTGGCCATGCCTTTCCTGGGAATTGCTTCTCTCTACCTCTGGGGCCATGGTGACAGCACAGCAGCCAGGCCCACACAGGATGGTCCTGGCTATGGTTACTCAGTGGCTCCATGGTTGGTGACTGGCCCAAGTGGGCCAGAGGCCTTCCCTGGGAATTTAGAATTGGAACAGAAAGAGAAAGAACTCCCAGTCACTCTCCAGGAAGCTGGCCTGGAACCTATGATGTTAGCCCCTGGTTCTCCACCTGGAGGCCTGCAGCAGTGGGGAAGCCAGAGGGAGAGGGGTGGAGACGAGGCTCAGTGCGGACATGCAGAGAGAAGCCATGATGGCAGGATGGGAGGCAGAGGGAACCCTGAGAGCAAGGTCTAGTCCCTGGCAGTTCGTCCCTCTCTAAGAGCCATGAGATGACCTGGAGTCCTGATGACAAACTCCCTTTAGTGATGCCCTTAGCTATGTTCCATAAAAATTATAGGAAATCATTTCAGACTAAGTACCTACACTAGGCTCCAACAGACCAGACTGAAAATCAAAATGGAACAACCCATGCTACAGTTCCAAGACACCAAACTGAAACTGAGTTGTTATCAGGAGAGAGAAATAACAGCCGAGTTTCCCAAACTGGCGAGTTTCAGTTGGCACCATGATGCAGTTCTCCCCGTTGCCGTAGTCCTTGTAATCCTCACCGTGCAGTCACCTGATGTTAACCAATCAGTTATTTTTCTATTGTTCTGCCTCCCGGTCCCCGCCTTACAAGAAAAGTAACTTTGGAATTGCGTGGAAACCAAGCTTCTACCAACTTAGCCAACGCCATTCCCACACACACCAAATCCCAGGAGCAAACCAGATTATCCTAAAATGTTTTTAGAAATAGGTCAACCATCCTAAAATCTAATTTAAAAAATATACCGAAACAAGATGGAGAATAATTTTAGAGAATTTCTGTAAAACTAAAAATGGGAGATCTTTTGCTTTGCTTGTTCCATTAGAATGGCCCAGAACTGGGTCATAACTTATGCCAAATTCATCACAACCACATAAAATCGAAAAAGGCATGACTCGACATCTGCAACGGATAGACTTCTACAATGCATACTTTTGTGCAAAATTTACTACTTTCCACACTAACTCATGGTCATTTTAAAAGCATCACAGTAAGATATTAATAAAAAGAAAACAAATTACCCATAAGGTAGCTGTGGTTTACAGGAATGACTAGTCCTAGAGAAGGGAGTTTCTCAGTCTGCTGCATGCTAGTGTGTGCCTTGAACATGCAATTTCTTTCTGACTTAGTTTTCCAGTCTGTAAAGGGGAGTGTAACAGATAGAAACAACACCACCACCTACCACCGTCATCTTCCTCCCATAGTGTCGGAAGCATTGCACCAGAGCATTGCCTTCTAGATTTTGTTCTCCTGCTGTTGGGCTTACCAAGGGGACACAGCCCACTTAACCTCAAAAGCAATGGAATGTTTCTTATGAGGCAATTTCATGTAGAATGTTCCTGAGGGAGCAAGGACATTTCAATGATCTCTTCTGGAGACAACTTCTTATTCCTAATTGTCCTCTCTACAACAATCTTGGCATCACATTTAGTCAGTTCTTCCTCTTCAATAATAAAATTAATATTAACTAATTGAGTATTTTTTTCTGTGCTTTTCTGACATGGATGTAGACATAGGCTTTACATACATCATCTCATTTACCCTCGGAAATAAGAGCTGTAAAGTGGGTTAAGAAGACGGTCATGTTATATCTGAGAGAAAAGAGGATCTAAAAGTCAGACAACTCAGCCAAGATCACCCAGCAGGTAACAAGCAAGAGCTAAGATTTAAACCGAGTTCTTTGGACATGAATGGATACTGCATCCACCACCCCATTACCTTTTGTTTTGTTCTAAGTCCATTATAACCTCTCTCTGGACCACTGCAGGAGCCTCCACCTCCCTGTGATCTATCCCACCGGCACTGTTCTCCTCTTTCCAAAACGCAATTCCATTTACACCCTGGCTCACGGCACCCAGCAAGGTGCACCACAGAACAGAGGCTTGTCCAATGAATGAAACCTCTGTTCAAAGGGGACCTTGCCTTCTTCCCTCTACAAAACTCCCTGGAAGTTAAGGTCCTCCAGCTCTGGCTCTCCTTAACCTTGGCCAACTTATTCCATGAACACCTCCCTCACCCACTGCTATGGGCTGACTGTCTGTGTCCCCTCCCTGCTCTGCCAAATTCACATGTTGAAGTCCTGACTTCCAATGTTATGGTATTTGGTGATGGGACTTCAGGGAGGCAATTAGGTTTAGATTAGATCATGAGGGTGGAGCCCTCATGATGGGATTAGTGCCTGATGGGATTGAAGGGAGAGCGGGAAATCATTCTCTCTCTGTCTCTCTCCCCACCCCCCAAGCATGCATGGTGGAAAGGCCATTGAGCACACAGCAAGAAAGTGGCTGTCTACAAGCCAGGAAGTGAGCCCTCTCTAGACAGCAAATCTGCCAGTTCTTTTTGATCTTAAACATCCCAGCCTCCAGAACTGTAAGAAATAAATGTCTGTTGTTTAAGCCACCTAGTCTATGGTACTTTGCTATAGAGACCTGAACAGACTAAGACACATATGTTGAAATTGCTGTCTCCTCCACTCTCCAGATACGCCATTCCCTCTGCCTAGAATGCCCTTTCCTCAACACCCACTGGTCACCTGCCACCAATGCCCTGTCTGATTTGAATGGATGAAAAGCAACTCCTCCCGAATGTAAGGCATAGTTCTCTTAGTGAGCCTAAGCCCAGTGTGTGGCATCTCTCTTTCAACTCAGGCCAGGGCAGGTTCTAGAACACATTTGGCCACATCAACATAGGTGTGGTTGCCTGGGTTCCTGGTCTAATCAAAACTAATCTCTTCTGCCCAGGAAGTAAGGCTTAGTCTCAAGTCCTAACTGAACAAGGCCTTTCCATCTTGTATTTATTAAGGATATAACAAGGGCTTTTGAGTTTCATATGCAAAATTTGGTAAACCATTTTAGTTGGACACAGGACATAAAAGTGAAAAACTCCCCAATCAGATGGGAAGAAAAGAGGGAGTCCATGCTCAGGGCTGGCCTTCCTCTTCCACTCTTCAACCTGCACTGGAACTTTGCATTCAAAGCACCTCTCCTCTTTCAAATGAAAGAATATACCTGTAAGATAAGATTTTCCATGAAAACATTACTCCATAGAGGATGAGTCCTGAAGTCTTCTGTTTGGTTAATATACTAAACTAATTAAGATAATAAATAATAAATAGGAATCCATCACTCGCACTTGTGCTGTTTTTTTGTTATTGTTGTTGACATTTTGTTGCTGTTGTTTTTGTTTTATGCATCTTCAATTATGAGAACATCTATTAATAACTATAATTTGGTGCCTGTGGCCAGGTGTGGTGACTTGCGCCTGTAATCCTAGAAATCTGGGAGTCCAAGGCGGGAGGATCACTTGAGCTCAGGAGTTCGATACCAGACTGAGCAAGAGCGAGACCCCAACTCTACAAAAAATAGAAAAATTAGCCAGGTGTGGTGGCGCATGCCTATAGCCCCAGCTACTTGGGAGGGTGAGGCAGGAGATCTTTTGAGCCCAGGAGTTTGAGGTTGCTGTGAGCTAGGATGATGCCACTGTACTCTAGCTGGAGTGACAGAGAAAGACTCTGTCTCCCTGCCCTCCCCCAAAAAAGAAAGAAAAAGAAAAATTTGGTACCTGGGAAATGTACTGGCCCCAAATGGAAAAATCAGATTTCCCAAAATGTGTTCTTTACACTGTAAAGCACCCAGTGGGCATTTTGAGACTATTATGAAATACAGCAGTAACTGGGTGAAGGAATATAAAAAGGGAATATGTGAAAAAAACCAACACTTCAAGATTCATCTGTTAAATTCAATATTATATTCTTTAAGCAACCTAATGATTTGTCCCTCCAAAGGGGTAATGCTGGTCTTCATTGGTTTACTACTGAAACTTTTGGAAATTTCTTTCGGCAACATAATCAGAATTGATGAAAGTCAAAAGATAAACTAGGCTAACACCCTCAGATTACATTAGGATTTAAATTCTTCAGATGCCTCCTTCTAGTCTGATAATGTTGTTGGGAGTTCAAAACCTTAGAATGCATTAGAATGGAAATTTGTGTAAAGCTAAAGGACGTCTTCTAGCCTGATCATCTGAACGAAGATCTTAAAAAATACTGCTTTCCCTTGTAAAAATAAGTATGATGAAATCTTCCAATGAAATCTAAAGCCAGCAAAATAGAACAACATATGGACAGAGATTATGGGATTAACTAATTATTTGATATGACTTAGAATGAGACTTGGGAAGCTTTCCAATCTTTTCCAAGAAGTCATTGTAAATTCATACTAAACAACTGAATTCTACACCTTTTATATTAAAAAAAACAAAGAAGCAAAGACTAAAAACATTAGTAGGTATTTTTTTATTCAATAATACTTATATTAAGTCTACAAATAAACTAAGAGATATCTATTCAGAACAGTGAATTTGTATTTAACTTTAAATAAACTTGGCTTATGTTCTACTTTCATCTTTTGCACTCAAAAGTTAGTCTTTTAAGCAGTGACATAAATGGTAAGCAGCATTAGTACAGGACTCTTTTTAATGACAATAAGGACTCAGTGATTTATTTCATTGCACTGAAATTTAACCTAACAAAAAATTGACAACTACACTTCCAACTGTTTTACTCGCTTAATCTATGACAACTAAATATAAAAAATTTCAAGAAAAATGTATTTTAATGAAAATCTATAAACTTCCCATAATATAAACAAGTGATAAGGTTCACTAAATACATTCTCTCTCTCTTTATGTCTCTCTCCCTCCCTCCCTCTCTCTCTCTCTCTCTCTCTCTCTCACATACACACACACACACACACACACACACACACAAATAAGACTCATAAACAGTAGCTCGTCAGCTAAGGAAAATGATAAAGCAAGATTAAAGCAAATTTTATAATCAATGATTGTATACAAGGTTTTGCAGTTTAAAGAACAAGCGTAGGATAGATCTAACATTAAGCCAACCAACAATTTAGGCTGCAAACTCTGGGAGCAGATAATTCACACAGATCATTCCATTTTCATAATTCTGTTTCTGTGAACACATACCCTCTAGAGCTCAGATGAACAGAGAACAATAGTAAGAAGGCCAAAGTGGGAGACAGCACTATGTATGAAGAATAACCGCACAATGCCATAAAAATCCTAGCAAGCAGCAATCCCTCTTCTCTTCACACCCAAGCTCTCAGAACTGAAGCAAACAGTTAATCAGGTGAACAGGTTTGTCCTTCCCCTAAGCAATGTCAAAATTGCATTTTGTGGTATGTGGAGGAGAGTTACATTCTTAAGTGCTAAGGTGGCCATCTGATACCAGGTAATTATTGACTTCACATTTGACGACAATTTGCATTTTCATCTTAATTGTTCCCTAATTTTTGCCTTTGGTAAGTGCCTTAAACTAATTCATTGCTTTAATCAAAACAAAACAAAACAAAAAAAGGTAAAGAATTAGAAAACCAACATAGCAACACAGTTTGATTCCATTTCTTATAATCGCATTCCTGCCGGCCTGTTTAACCTGGTACACCTTCTTAACTTCTGTCTAAATACTCTCTGCTCCTGTGCAAATCAATCATTTTGAACCTCGTACTTTAAAATACTGAATATATTGTATATTGATTGTATTGACATTAAAAAACAACATTGTGGGTGTGTTTGGAGACAGATGCTACTTTTCCCCGAAATCGGCACTTACCTTCAGGGAAAGCATTAGGCTGCACCGTGTGGAGAAAGATGTGCACCATTTGAAAGAGAATGCCAATGGGTCCAGCTTTGTAGGAGTCTTGGGTCTCATAATTTGCTGTAGGCAATTCATAATTCAAATCCCCAGGAGTGTTTGTGGATGAAGGCTGCCCTCCTGAAATGGAGTTCCCACATAGCCCCGGCAACAGCAGCAGGAAGCTGAGTGTGCGTGCCATAGCTAGCAGGATCCCCTAAACATCAGGTAAAACCGGGTCCTCTCGCCTCAAAGCTTCAGGAAGCCTTGCTGAAGACAGGAGCTTCCCTGTGCAGAAGAGGCGCAGCGGGCACTGGATCTGCTGAACCTTCAGTTTTCCGGCTGGGCTGGCTTGAGGCAAGGGGCACAGACGAGTGTTCTCCAAGGGGGTCATTCACCAAGGCACCATCCCTGGCCAGGAGAGAAACAGCACCAGCGTCACCAATGCATATAACCTGCCTGCACCAGGAGCGGCATGGGAGAAGAGGCTGAAAAGCTTTAGAGCAAGCCCTTCAGCCTAATCCTGGTGGGTGGGAGGAAACCAAACACACAGCAGCTGGGGAGCCACAGGGGGAGGCGTTTGCATCAAAGCCATGACTCAGAGAAGGACCTTCCTCAAGGGGACCAGACTCAGGACATAGACCCTTTACGATTCAAAAAACACCAGGTAGTGTAGAGAAGGCTATGTGGTCTTGGAAACTAACATGTATTGAGCACTTACTGTACTCCAAACATTGTTCTATATGCTTCATAGGTGGGACCTTGTTTAACACATTATTCCAGTTTACAGATGAGGAAACTGATGCAAATTTTGGTGACTTGCCCAAGTCACAGGAAATGAAGGGTGGGGCCAGAATTCAAATCCTGTAGTTTGCTTCAAAGCCCAAGTTCTAATCATGTTACCAAGACACTGGCCCTACAGAACCCTCCCGCTCAGGCTCTGGTCGGAACAAGTAATTAACTATATGCTTATATTTTCTTCAAGCATGTTTTGTTCTACCTGATACATCTGGAAATATATCCTAACTCTAATTATTTTACTTATTTGCTCACTGATCTCATTTCAAACATCGCCCTGTCCACCTTACACCCAAAGCAAACTAAAAGGGCATTGCCTCAAGGTCGGGGCCAAACTGAGGCTGTGCAATGCTGGAATCTGTCACACAGATATGCTCACCAGGTGATCCTGATGGAAACCTTCTCCCTAAGTCACCATCTCAACAGCTAGGGGTCTAGGAGCTGAGAGGCAATGCAAAGGGAGACTCCCACCTGCCCCTTGGAGGGGGAGAAAGAAACAGAAATCCTGGCAGTATATTGAGCTCCATAGAGACAGCGCCGGGGCAAGCAAGAGCCGGACAGGCACTGGGCAACTCTGTGCCTCGCTGAGGAAAAATAACTAAATATGGGCAAAGGAGATCCTAAGAAGCTGAGAGGCAAAATGTCATCACATGAATTCTTTGTGCAAACTTGCTGGGAGGAGCACAAGAAGAAGCACACAGATGCTTCAGTCAACTTCTCAGAGTTTTCTAAGAAGTGCTCAGAGAGGAGGAAGACCATGTCTGCTAAAGAGAAAGGAAAGTTTGAAGATATGGCAAAGGCAGACAAGGCCTGTTATGAAAGAGAAATGAAAACCTATATCCCTCCTAAAGGGGAAACAATAAAGAACTTCAAGGATCCCAATGCACCCAAGAGGCCTCCTTTAGCCTTTTTCTTGTTCTGTTCTGAGTATCGCCCTAAAATCAAAGGAGAACATCCTGGCCTATCCCTTGGTGATGCTGCAAAGAAACTGGGAGAGATGTGGAAAAACACTGCTGCAGGTGACCAGCAGCCTCATGAAAAGAAGGCTGCAAAGCTGAAGGAAAAGTACGAAAAGGATATTGCTGCATACCGAGCTGAAGGAAAGCCTGATGCAGCAAAAAAGGGAGTCGTCAAGGCTGAAAACAGCAAGAAAAAGAAGGAAGAGGAGGAAGATGAAGAGGATGAAGAGGAGGAAGATGAAGAGGATGAAGAGGAGGAAGATGAATACGTTGGTTCTAGTGCAGTTTTTTTTTCTTGTTTATAAAGCATTTAACTCCCCTGTACACAACTCACTTCTTTTAAAGAAAAAAATTGAAATGTAAGGCTGTGTAAGATTTGTTTTTAAACTGTACAGTGTCTTTTTTTGTATAGTTAACACACTACCGAATGTGTCTTTAGCTAGCCCTGTCCTGGAGGTATTTTCGATAGCCACTAACCTTGCCTGGTACAGTATGAGTGCTGTAAATTGCCAAGGAAATTTAAAGCAGGTTCGTGTTGGTGCACAGCACAAATTAGTTACATATGGGGATGGTAGTTGTTTCATCTTCAGTTGTCTCTGATGCAGCTTATACGAAATAATTATTGTTCTGTTAACTGAATACCACTCTGTAATTGCAAAAAAAAAAAAAGTTGCAGCTGTTTTGTTAACATTCTGAATGCTTCTAAGTAAATACAATTTTTTTTTAATTTTTTTTTTTTTTTTTGACAAAATCTCACTCTGTTGCCCGGTGTGGCGTCAGCCTAGCTCAGAGCAACCTCAAACTCCTGGATTCAAGCAATCCTTCTGCCTCAGCCTCCCGAGTAGCTGGGACTACAGGAATGCGCCACCATGCCCGGCTAATTTTTTTCTATATATTTTTAGTTGTCCAGCCACTTTCTTTCTATCTTTAGTAGAGATGGGGTCTCGCTCTTGCTCAGGCTGGTCTCAAACTCCTGAGCTCAAATGATCCTCCCGCCTCGGCCTCCAGAGTGCTAGCTAGGATTACAGGAGTGAGCCACCGCGCCTGGCCTACAATTTTGTTTATTAAAAAAAAAAAAAAAAAGAAATCCTAAACGCAGCTCCCACTCCAGTGTCTGGGGAGGGAATGGGACAGAGAGCACCTTCAAGGTGGGCCTTGTCCTACTTGTATTTCCATATCCAGAACCAACATAGGGCGTGGCATGCAGTTGGTGTTTAGTAAAAGCTGTTGAATATAAAATATCAGTCAATCAAAATAGCTGATCTCCTCGTGCCATTTCGCGAGGCGAGCTGAGGCAGCACCGAACCTGGGAGGAGGATCTGGGAAGCGCTGCTCTGCCTCTCTCTGCTCTGGCGTTCTGGGGCACGTGGCTGTCATTTTATATGCTGGACACACACTGAAACACCACACACTGTGAGAAGGCAAAGAGGGATGGTCAAGAAAATGACACATTTTACAAGGGGCCAAAGGACCCACTTCCAATATTCCAGGGCAAGGAAAGCCCAAGACAAGAGGTGGGATTTCACGAGGTACTTGAAGAAAGATGTTAATTCCTATCTAATCCCCTTAGATATTGCCTCATCTTCAAAGCCCCGTCCCACTCCAGCTACTTCTGCAGAACTACAAATAGCATGACCCTAAGCACTCCAATCCCCAGGTGGCTCCCAGGACCGACCTCGTGCACCCACGCTTTGGTCCTCCTTTGGCCCTCCCTCTGTCACACCCACAACAGACACCATGACCCTGGAAACTGCTTCCAAAGGGCTCCCTTTGAACACACACACCCCACAAACACACCTTATCTTCTTTTTGTTCCAGGACAGGCAGGGAGCTAAGCTTCAAGCCCAAGTAGCTGGAAGGATTAAAGGCTCAGCTACTGAGAAAGGCTGGCTTCCTGGTAATGCCACCAAGCCTCAAGCAGGGACAGAGAGAAACAGACCCGGGAGGAGAACTATGAACCAACAGGCTTTCCAACTCCCTCAGTGAAAAAGCAGAGGAAGGGACATCCCAAATGAAATGGAACGCTACTGCTCACTGCGGCAAAGATGGAGCTATCAACTGAGTTAGATGAGAAGTCCAGATTTCTTTACATCTTGCTCCAAAGTGTAGGTCTCTCTTTATTTTAAAATAAATTTTAAGAAAATGTAAAATCTCCCTAATTGTGAAGCACTAGACAATTGATTAAAGTCAAGTCAAAAAGGAGTTTTTCATTTCGGTTTTAAGAAAGTTGTGCCAAAAGAGAAAGTCCGGGTACTTATCTATTAAACCCCACTGGGTCCCCAGAACCACAGAGAGCAGTTCAAGGAACTGCTGGCATAAAATACAGGAAAGCTCTCATGGACAAGCATTTGTATCTTCATGAAATGGGGTGTTTGCTGAAAATGCAGATTAGTGGGCCTAATTTCTGGGGTGAGTCCATCAATCTACATTTTTAACAAGCTCTCCTGGGGATTGATTCTTAAAACAAGTAAAGTTTGAGAATCCACACTGTTCCTGGGACATTGTTCCTGGAGAACACCTGTGCCTGGCCAATTCATGCTCCTTTCCAAGGACACTTTAGGCTTTCCAAACATACTTCAGAACAACAAATTTAAGGTTAAAAACTTCCAAAATGCCCTTATCATATTGCTTTGAACTGATCTATTTCAGTTTTGCGGAGTCCCTGACTTACTCCTATATACCCAGGGCCTGGCGCTCAATAAAGGATTGTTGAAATAAAATGAGGGTGGGGTGGGGGGTAGGACTGATGCAAAATGCTCATTTTTACCTATTTATTAGCAATCTTCCTATCCCCAGAAGGAATAGGAAGGATAGATCCAATGCTACCAATAGAATTGCTTGTAGCTATTTCCTCCAACACAGGCAGCGGACTGTCTCCCCATTGGATTCATCCAGAGCAAAAGAACTGGTCTACCATTCTAGCAGAACTACCTTCCGCTGAGACCCTCAACTTTGCAGGCTTTGGAAATTGCTTCCTGAGGTGCATTCCCTTAAACAGGAACTAGACTAATCAACAAGGCCATCTCACCTTTTCCTGGTTTATGGGCACAGAATTCTGGTTTCCACTCCAAATGCGCTGAATTCAAACAGGGAAAGGGGCCCAGGAAGGTCAATTTTAAACAAATACCTCACATGATTCTGAGCCTGGAGTCCAGAGAACCTCATTTCAACACTGGTTTAAAGGCAAATATGGTGATCAACCAGCTTCATTTCTTCTTTTCTTCTTTTGATGAAACTTCTCAGAATCTTTCTTTCTTAAAGGTATCTCTGTAGTAGATGTTTGTCATCTGGGGTGCTTTGGGTGGGGTGGATAAGCAATTTCTGAGCCCACCTTTTGAGTCCTGTGGGAGGTGACCCTGCCTTTCATTGTGAGGCCAGGAAGTGCCCACACTATGTCATGGGGAGGGTGAGCCATGCTCGGCCAATCACATGCTCACTCCTGGGCCTGTGCCTGCATGCACATTGAAGTGGGCAGTTTCCAATTCATCCTAGCAAGGATGGCAGCAGTGCCAGCAGCCACATCCGGGATCCCTCACCAGCAGTTGTAGCCATGTATCAATCAGGGGTCCTGATGCATGTCCTGGGTTCCTAAACCTGGCAAGCCGTCCTGCAACTTACCTAAGACACCCTACAACCCTCCTTCCAGGATGTCCCTTTTCTGCTAAAATTATACCGTAACTTCTACTGTTTATAACAAAGCATTCTGACTCCTAACAAATTTCAGAGATAGCTTTTGCCCCCTCCCACCCCACAAAACCTATTTCATTCATATTTTAAACAGTACCAATAAAACAATACTTAAAGTTCTATTACTTTCTTTGATGATGCACTGTCCTTTGATGCATTTGTTTACTTCACTGTACTAAAACATAGAGAAAGAATCCAGCATAGAAATCATAAAGAAGTTCACAAAAATTTTATGGGACACATTAAAAAAACAAAACTAAACTAAAGGGCACTGTTAAATAGACAACAACCCACGCTTTTGAGACAGGGCAGGAAGCTGGTTCCACTTACTAACAAAGACAGTTGCTTACATTCTCCAACCTTTCCTTTGCCCATCTGTCAAATGGGGATTTCGCATGGGGTTGGTGGGTTAGCGATCTAATAGGTAAAGCACCTGGCACACAAGTGGGAGTCAATAAGGGCCCCGTACGGCCACGGTGAGCACCGACACTCGGAGCTAGACTCCACCGCGGCTCCTAGGCTAAGTCTGACAGGGGGGACAGCTCCCAGGATATTGAAAGAGGGAACTCAAAAATGAGTGAGGAAAGAAAAGTAATGTCACACAAATTGAATCATACGAAGTTGCCAATACTCACATCTTCGATCCCAAACCTCTACAATTTCATGTGGTTCAACCCGACACGTCGCCACAGTTGTTCGAGTCTCGAGGGAGTCTCGGGGGGCACTGAAGGATTATCCTAACAAAGGACCGCAGCCGCGCACGGAAACCACCGAAACCTTTCTCCAGCCGGGCAGGAGAAAGGTCCGTCGGCGCCGCGGGCTCTGGGGAGCAACCTGTTGCCGCAGAAAGCCTGGGGGCGCCGGCTTCCCCCGGCCTTTCTCTCCAACCCACGGCCAGGCCGGGCCCCCGCCCGGCCTCGCTGCCCGCTCAGCAGGAGCCTCTCCTGAACTGCGGGACACAAAAGAATGGGCGGCGGGCGGCGCGGGAAGCCGGAGACTCCAGGAATCCGCCGCCTGGGGGAGGGGGTTGCCGGAGTAACTCGGCTGCCCCGAGTGCGTCGGCGCCAGGTCCCCGCCGCGGCCCGGGTCCGGCACTGAGTGCGGGCGCTCCCGCGGGTGAGAAGGGGATCCGGAGCTATGCTGCACCCTCCAGCCAGAGGTTCTCGGGGAAACTGATCCCGAGCCCCCGACTCCACTGCAGCAGCGAAGCTCCAAGTCTGTCCACGCTCCCCTTTGTTGTCCCAGGCGGCGCGACCTGGCAGGGAGCGCCCTGAACACCCCAGTTCTCGATCCCGCGATCGCCTAGGGTCCTCGCTCTGTGCACCCAGCAGGCTAACCCATGGACGCGGGGAGACGGCTACTCATGCACCCCATGTCCCCCCTCCCGCTACAATCGGAGTACCGCAAGCACCGCGTACTCGGTCCGGAAGGTGGCCCCTTTGCGTGCTCAGCCGGGGAAGCTCCGCGCCCCACGTCCCGGGGCCATGCCTAGCTCTCGCTTCACTGCAGAATAGTTCCTAAGCCCCTGCGGACCTCCCCTGGTTCTGCTGCCCTACACGCCCCCCGCCTTCTCCGGCACCTGGCGAGACGCGGCCGCCGGCTCCCCTCAACTCCCCTCCGGTAGATGGGAAGAGGACAACGGCGCGCGGGCCACCGCGCCGCTGGAAAAGTTTGCGCGCGCTGGCGCCCTACCCGGATCTCCTGTCTGCAGGCACTGGGACCGCCTCGCCCTCCCCTCAGCCCCTGTGGCTGTCCCGCCACTCTCGGGCTCGCACCACCTGCCGCGGGGCCTGCGGGGCGCGGATGGCTGGGGTAAGAGGGCGCAGAGCGAACCCGTCCCCATTGCCACCCCAGTATTCCGGAAGGGGGTGGACTCTGCACCGCTGTGGGGTCCCCAGACGCCTCTCCCGCTCCGGGGTGAGGACGCAGATACTCACGGTGCTCCCGCTCCAGCTCTCGTCCTAGTCACCGCTGCTGCCGCCCCCTCCCCTACCAGCCCTGCTTGCCTGACTCTGGCTCATGAATTATTTATGACCCGGCTTCGAGGGGACCATCGCCACGGCTTCCGGAGATCCCGCCCCCTGGCCCGCTAGCCGGCTGGGGAGGGGCGCAGGCAGCGGGGCGGTCGGACCCCCGGACGCGGCGGAATGCAGGCAAGCGAGGCCCGGGTGCCGGTGGAGACCTGTTGCGGCCTCTCCTGTCCCCGCGCGCGGACCCGGGGATGGAGCCACAGGAATGGGAATGATTCTTTAAACGTACTCACCCGCGGCGGGAGAAAACTGAGCGCCTGGCTGGATGGGGACCTGACTCAGTAATTTAAAGGCCACTAAGGTGGGGCTCTGGGAGCGCTCTGATTGGACTCATTGAGCTGCTTTGCCACGATGCCCCGGGCACCCGCCGGCGCCTGGACAGCATCCATTTCCTGCGGTGGAAGTCCTGCTCACCCCGCACCTCTTTTACCCAGGCAGAGCCCCCAACTTGGAATGCAGCTACCCTCCTAAAAACTCCCCGTCTCTCCTCCCAGCCGCTTTAGACACTTCTGTTGCCTGATCCCAATGCACTTTTTTTTTTTTTTACCAAAACAAAACAAAAGCATTTGGTTCCTCAGTGTGCACCAGTCACAATTCTAGAGGCTGGAGGGATAAATGATGGCATAAAGCAGGACTCGCTCCCATGTATACACACAGGCGTCTGCTCTAGCAGGAAGCGCACTGCACCGTAACTACTCATTGCTTATCGGTCTTCTCGGGCTGTGAGTTGCTGGACATCCCCAGAGTTTTCACCCTGCTGCTCAGCTGAGTGGTGAAAACCTTCCATCCTAAGCAATCACTCCCTGGTCTAACTGCCCTCACCAATCTGCTCCTCTCTCTCACTCACTACTTCCTATCTTGAATTGAAAACACCTGTACTGTCTGGTAGGAAAAATAAGGCTAAGGGAAGAAAAGCGCCTTCAGGATGGGGTCTAGCATATGGATCGATGGATGGATGTACAGAAGACAGATGAATCATGGGCAGGAACAGTAACTCAGTACCTCTCTCACTTACCTCAGAATCTAGTATATAAAGAGTACTGCAAAACAAATAAAAAAGTTTACATTGATCTTGAGTGTGCATATTTCCAGGACAAGAAATGGTAGTTCAGAAAACTTCTGAAAATTACACTAGGACATGGCAAGGTTAGGTGGAATCTGACACTTCTCATCAGGCCTGCTGGCTCCGCTGACCCCTGCAGCCACTGTTGGCCAGGGGCCCTGCTTGAACACCTCCAGGGCCCGCACACCTGCTCCAAGGCAGCCCTCTTAGGCTGGAGCTGGTGGAAGAGGTGAGTTCTCCCTTCTGAGAGCAGCCAGCTCTGACCTGCCTCAGAGTTTGGTCCTGCCCTTTTTTATCACTGTGACTTTGGCTGCTTTATTTCTCTGAGCTGCAGTTTTTGGGTTTTTTTGTTTGTTTTGAGACAAGGTCTCACTCTGTCACCAAGGCTGGAGTGCAGTGGTGCAATCATAGCTCACTGTGACCTCAAACTCTTGGGCTCAAGAGATCCTCCTGCCTCAGCCTCCCAAGTACCTGGGACTATAGATGCGTGCCACCATGGCCGGCTAATTTTTTGTACAGATGGGGTCTCGCTATGTTGGCCAGGCTGGTCTCAAACTCCTGCCTCAGCCTACCAAAGTGCTGGGATTGTAGGCATGAGCCACTGAGCCCAGCCAGCCTCAAGTTTTTTGGTCTGCAAAATGAAGACAATTATGGCTCACAGAACTCACTTTCATGCCTAATAATAATAATAGTATCGATAACAGCAGTAGTGGTAGTGGTAAGTGCTTACACTTAATGAGCATTTACTATGAATGAGACACTGTGCCAAGTGTTTTAAGTGAATTACTTAATGTAACCTTAGCAACAACGGTAGTTTGAGATCATAATATTATCATCTCCATCTTAAAGATAAGACTAAAACAGGTTCAGTAATTTGTCTGAGGTCACACAGCCTAGTTAGTGAAGCCCTGGATTTGAAGCCAGACCTGGCCTCCAGAGCCTGTGATTACCAGTGCACCAGAAGACAACCTGAAATTTCCCCAGGCCACTGCTGCATGGGAATGCAACTGGTAGCCATCTGTCTTCTGGCAGGACACAGAGTGCTTCAATTGTTTTTATCCATTTCAAACCCACCCAACACCTATTCTACCCAGACCATTGTAGGTGTTCAATAAATGAATGAATAAATAATAAACATTAGAACACAATAGTAAGACCTGTTCTGGGCAGTCTTAGGCAGATAGCAACAAGACCTAATGATTCATTCCATTCAATTCTGCTTGGATCCGTAATTCCACAATCCCGTGATTTAGTTCAACTGAGTTTCTATGTCATTTGTTAAATGCAAGGCTGGGGTGGGAGGATCTAATGACACACACTCAGAGTCATTGGATGCAAAAATTAGATCTCTCTTTCTGAAATCACTCATTTTTCCTGCCCAAATGAAATCAAAACATGAGGCAGCATGGCGTTCTAGAAAGAGCAGTGGACCTGAAAGAGCCAGGAGATTCGTTCAGGTTCCATCACTAACTGCCAGTGTGGCCCTGGGTGGGTCTTGTAACCTCCCTGGGCCTCTCAGTCCTCACCAGGACAATGGCTGTGCTCGATGGCCACAGGGGGCTAGTGGGTGTCATTTTGGACATCGCACATGCAGGACATTTCCATCGTTACAGAAAAGTCTACTGGATAGTGCTGGATTAAATCATAGTAGATGAAAGAGTCAACCGCAATACAGGAAAAATTACAACAGGACTGAGACAAGTTTCAGCAAAAGTTATCGAGGTTATGTAGGATTAGCAATGAAGTGTTAATTGAGATTAATTATTGCCAGAATACACAAAACATGGTCACTCAACAACAGTCTCTACTTGACAAGATGTTTCTTAGGAAGGGCTTTAGATATTTTTCTCTGGGTCACTAAGACTAAAAACAATATAGGCTTGCAAGTATATTATTCTCGTTAACCTGACAGAGGCAGAAGAAGAAAACTTCAATCCAATTCGAACAAAGGGAGAGAAAGAGTGAGGAGGTGTCAAGGCAGGGACAGGGCCTCAAAGCTTGGATTCTGAACGTGAAAGCTGGTGAGAGGTTGGAAAACTCACACTCACAA
>CAUYSK010122199.1:0-39297 GCA_963575035.1 Avahi laniger
AGAGAAAATCTCAAAAGCAGCCAGAGGAAAAAAAGACATGTTATGCAGAGAAACAAATATAAGGATACCAACAGATTTCTCATCAGAAACAATGCAAGTGAGAAGACACTAGAGCAACATCGTAAAAGTATTAAAAGGAAGGAAAAACAACTGTAACCTATAATTCCATACCCAGAAAAAAATGTAGTCAAAATAAAAATACTTTTTGGAAACTGATTTGGCAGTTTCTTAAAAACCTAAATGGATACCTACCATCTCACCCAGCCATTCTACTCTAGGTGTTTACTCAAGAAAAATGAGAAAATATGTCCATACAAATACACTAAAATGTTTATAATGGCTTTATCTGTAATATCCAAAACTTGAAAACAACCAAAACTTCTATCAACAGGTGAATGAATAAACACATTGACGTATACCTATATATTGGAATACTATTCAGCAATACAAAGGAACAAACTATTTATACAAGTATACAAGCTACAATGTGGATCTCAAAATAATTATGCTGAGTGAAAAGAAGCCAGGAAAAAACAAACACATAGTAAATGATTCCATAAAGTTATAGGTGATGCAAACTAACCTATAACGACAAAAAACAGATCGCTGGAAAGCAGATCTGCAGAAAGCATATCAGTAAAGATAGAATAAGGAAGGGAGGGATGGAAGGGTGGTATTACAAAGGAATAGATGGTAATTTCTGAGGTTTATGGATACCTTTTTACCTTGGTTGTAGTGATGGTTTCAAGAACATATACATAGTCAAAACTTAACAAATTGTATACTTTAAATATGTGCATTTATTGTATGCTGATCACATAACAAATATTTATCAAAAGGGGATGCAAAAATCCTGAATAAAAAATTAGTCAATTGAATTTCCATCACAGAAAAGTACACATCATGATGAATTGGGTTTATCTCAAGAAGGCAAAGATGGGTCAACATCTAAAAATTCTGTAAATGTAATATATTGTATTAACAGGCAAAAAGGGAAAAACAATAGTTATCCCAGTAGAGGCATAATTTGATAAAAAGCCAATACTCATTTATAATTCATAACCAACCAATGTTTGGTACAATTAAAATAGGAGGGAATTTTCTTAATCTAATAGAGAGTATCTATCAAAACTGTACAGCAAATGCCACACTTAAGAGTGCAATTTCAGAAGCACTTCCTCTGAAGTCACCTCTTTTAAACATTGTACTGGAGATCCTAGCAGTGCAAAATGATAAAAATAAATAAAAGAAAGAAGAGCTAAAAAAGAATAGGTAAAATTGTTTATTTTCAGACAATATGATTATGTACATAAAAAATTTAAAAAGCAAGAGACTCTACAAACAGAAATACTATGAGATTTCACAGGGCACTGGATATAAAACAACAAAACAAAACAAAAAATACTTTTCCTATAAACCTGTAACAGCTAATTTGAACATGTAGAAAAAGAACAGTTACAAAAAATTTCTCTGGAGTATCTAGGAATACATTTAACTAAAGAAGTAAGATCTTTATGGAGAAAATGACAAATATTTTCCTGAAAAATTAGAGTTTTACTCTGTGGTATAAAAGACTCGTTATTTAAATTGTAGATTCAAGGCAATTCAAATGGGATATTTTGTTAAATTTGATAAGACAACCCTAAAGTGTATATTTTAGAATCAATAATAACCAAGAAAGAAGATAATATTTTTCCTTTGAGATGAGAAAACTTACCATAAATCTATCATAATCAAAACAGGGAGACAATAGCACTGAAAGATACAAACAGACAAATGGAGCAGGACAGAGAGCTCAGGCACTGACCCGCGCAAGTATGGAAACTTGACACATGACAGGTGTCCTGCAAATCAGTGTGGCAAACAGAGACTATGAGCTGATGCTGGGATACCTCGTTATTTCGATGGAAAAATGTAGATCTTTACATTGACTTTACACACAAAAATAAATTCTATGTGGATTAAAGACTTACATTTAAAAAGCAAAACACTAAAATTTTCAAAAAAAATGTATAAGAATATCTTTATGATTTTGAGGTCAAGAAATATTTTAAAATAATATTTAAAAAGCACAAATGATAAAGGGGTAGAAATACATCAAAATTTAAAACTTCCGTATACTAAAATATACTCTAAGTAAAGTGAAAACAATAAGCCACAGCCTGGGAGAAGCTATTTGCACCCTATGTAACAAAGGATTAATATCTGTATATATATTAATAAGAACTCCAAGTAATAAGAAAGGAACACTCAACCTCAAAAAACATGAATACAGAAATTTAAAAAGAGAAAAGCTGAAGGTCCATTAAGCACACGAAAAACTGCTGAAACAACTGTTAGGAAATAAACATTAATACAATAGCATATATTTGTATACACTTCATATTTGCAAGGATGTAGGGAAAAGAATATCGGTTACCTGTTGCTGGCAGGAGAGTAAACTGTCACAGCCATTTTGGACAGGATTTTTGTACTATCAAAATTGATGACTTGTCTACTCTATGATCTTCCCATTGTACCTCTAGCTATCTATTAATATCTTCTACAAGTCAGAGAAGTTTGTACTATGACTTACACAAAAGGAAAAAGAATATTTATGGCAGCATTTTTGGCAAAAGCAAAAAATGAGAAACAATTTAAATATCCATCCACAGAAAAATGGATAAATATAAAATAACATATTTTCATACAATGGAATACTATAGAGCGATTAAAATGAATGAATTAGAGGCATATAAAAGCACAAATAAAATATGACTGACCATAAACACATTGCAGAATGATACATTAAGTTCAAGAACGCAAAAAGCAATATATGATTTGATAAAAACATGGGTGGGAAATTATAAAAACTTTGAAAGAATGATAAACAACAAATTCAGAGTAATGATTACATCTGGGGAGGAAAGGGAGAGCAATGGGATCAGGGAGGACAAGCAGGGACCTTCAGCTATGTCTGTAATGCTTCTTTCAAAAAAATCCAGATCTGGGCACAGAAGCTCACACCAGTAGTACCAGCTATTTGGGAGGCTGAGGCAGGAGAATCACTTGAACCCAGGAGTTTGAGGCTGCAGTGAGCTATGATAATGCCACTGCACTCCAGCCAGGGTGACAGAGCAAATCCCCATCTCAAAAAATTAAAAAAAAAAAACCCTAGAGTCAATATGGCACAATGCTAACATTTGATAAATCTGGGCTGTGGAATACATAGCTTTTCTTTGTGTTTTCTCTATATTTGCGAGTATATATGAAATAATTTATTTCTTGAAGTAAGAGAAGCTTAAGATTGCACATGTAATAAGTGGCAAAACTGAGAGTTGAACTTAGGTAGTCTAACTGTGGAGCCTTACTATATTGCATGTTGTCTCTCTGAAATTGACATACGCATAAAAGAATATGTGTGTATACATATATATACATATGCATATACTACATGTATGTATACTCATTTGTATGTCATACTTAGCACTTAGCATATTGTGTAACACATCAAAACCATGGAAAAATGGCTACTATTATTATTATATTAATACATTTTTAATTGTAATTAAATTATAATTTTGTAATTTTATGTTTATATATGTAACATGTATATTCTTCTTAGACCTACATCTTACATATTCTTCCAATACTCAAATTCTTATAAGAACAACGACAATGACAACAGGACAATGGTGAAGTTTAGTGCTTAACATGGTTTCCCAGGTCCTATACAACTTCAGGATAAGTTACAGAAATTGTGAAGGATAAACCAAGGACTCGTTCATTTATTCAACAGTATTTATTGAGTACCTATCATGTCCCCAAAGCTGAGGATTCATTAGTAAACAAGATAACCAAGGTGCCTGCTCCAGTGGAGTGTATACTTTAAAGCAACACTGTCCAATAGAAATATAGAGCAAGCCATACATGTAAATATAACTTTTGTGGTAGTAATAGCCCCATTTAAAAAGTTTAAAGAAAAAGGCTATATATAGTTAGATGACACATGCATGATCTGTGTTGCATTTGAGTATAAAAGAAATCTTATACAATATTACATAAATTATCAAATCACTTCTGAGCAGCATGGTCAACTCACCTTTGGACCTTGTATTCCAACTCCCACTGGTCCTCTAGGGCCTGTAGGTCCCATTTGGCCTACTTCTCCCTAGTGAGGAAAGAGTATTTGAATATAGCAGCAAAAAATAGTAGTAATAATATATTCCTATTTTTAATCTCTTAAGAGCTGTCTTATATCAACAAAGTAAGATAAAACAGTTTCATGTGTTCAATTCATATATATATTGCCTGAAATCCCTTCAGATGGATAGATTTTCACTCAATTTGGTATATGAAATATATACATATATTATATATATGGCCTGACTTAAAATATAGGTCAGACAAAAATTTAAAATTGATTTTAATCAATTTTGAATATGTTGCACATTCAAAATTGATTTTAAGGAGCCCCTGTGGAGAGCACCTGGAAAAGGTAGGCAGTTACATTCCAGAACAACTAAAATTGACACGTGACAAACCAAGTGACTGCAGATTCAGAGCAGTATCACAACCAGAGGAAACAACCTGAGGTTTCAATGATGACTTCCAGGTCAAAAGTCACAAGGACAGCAACGGCGTTCTGTTGAGCTGCTGCTCACATAGACAGCTCTGAGTATGGTCAAGGACAAATAGTCTCAGAGAAATATTTTCTTTATTTAACAATGATTAGTAATTATTGGAAACAACATTAAGTAAAAATAGCTAGTTAAATGAAAGTGCCATGCTTCTCCTCAAGGGGTAAATAATAGTTCCATCGTAAGAGATAATTTGATTCCTAAATTCATAGAAAAATTTGATCTGTTTGGTTATTTGTGACACCATCTCTTTAAGGTTTTGGTAGTTGGATCTACTGTGAGAGTGCTGGTAAGAATGAAAATTAGACAACACAGAGGTACATAATCTCTGGTAGCCTCTGCTGATACTACTACTTGAGTTGCTGGAATAGAGTCTCATAAATAAAAATAACAACACTACCACCAAAAAAAAAAAAACAATAAATGAAGACTGTGTAACTAAAAGTTTCTTAAAGCATAAAGAATATATATTATATTTTCTAAATTGCTATGAATATCAGTAACATTTTGCATTAAGTAGAGATCTTTGATTTTTAAGTGTATTCTATCTGTTCTCTTATAAATGCACTGGCATTGACCAGAAAACAGCAATTATAATGTAGATATATTAAATGTAAGATATATTAAACTCTCCTCTGCTTTAGAACATTACCTTGGAACCAGGTGAGCCTTGTCCTGGGGGCCCTTGTGGACCAGGTGGACCGACAGGACCTTGGATTCCCTTTAAAATAAAATTTGTAAAAATAGTGAAATTAAGAAGGCATTAATTTCTCAGAAGAGAAATGGAAACTGTAAAAAAAATATCAAAATGGAAACTTTAATGTTTGAAAAATGAATATCTTTTAATTAGTATAATTTATTATATGGGTTAAATAGTAAAATGGAAAACTGATGGAGATAATAAATAGAAATACAAATTAATAAACATTGCCCAATATGAAGGTAGCAAATAAAGGAGATTTGAAAAATAAACTGAAACTCCAGGATCTGCGAGACAATACCAAATGGTTTAACATTCATGTCATTGTAATCCTAGAAAAGACTTCCTGGAGAGGAAGGCATTCGATGCCAACAAATTCCCAAATTTGGTAAAACACAGATGTCTTTTTAAGACGCTCAATAAACAATAAAATGGAAAAATGTAGAAAAATTTACAGATACCTATTATAAACAAACTACTGAAAACCAAAGAAACAATCTGGAATAGTAAGAGAAAAATAAAATGTTATATATGGTAAACAAAAACAAGGAGACATTTAAATAAGAGTAGCTTCAAATCCTCTAAAGTAAAAATTTAGTTCACGCTCCACAACAGATTACTCATACTCAATAAATGTCTGTCAAATGGGGTGGCAGAAGCTGCCAGTTGAACTATAATATGCATCCTTTCCTTCTTCCACAGTAAGAAAATTTTTAACTGGCTCAGATGGGTACCTAGAATAAAGACCACATTTCCCAGTCCTTGTTGCAGCCAGGTGTGGTCATGCGGACTAGATTCTGGCCAATGGGATGTGAACGGATTGATGCATGCGATTTCCGGTTCGTGCTAAAGGAAGAGGTATGCCTTCTCCTTCTCTTTTCCCCTTCCCCAGTGGCTGGAATGAAGATATGGCGGCATTCAAATCTTGCAGATGAAGAAAGCACCTTCAGGATGGCAGACTAGCAAGAATGAAGAAACCTGAGCCCCTGAGGACACTGATGAATAGAGCCACCACACAGCTTGGAGTTTTAAATAAGAGAAATAAAATTACATTTTAACTATGAAATTGTTTACCCATTTCATAGCTCTATCACATGCAGGCAAACCTATATCCTATTTGTACCAGTTGATATGTATCAGGATGTTATTAATAAATAAATTGAAGGTTTGTTCTAACCTGTAAGAAGCAATAGTCAGCAGACACCAAACTGAAGAATGTTCAAACATTTGACTTTCCCTTTCATATTGTGGGTATAAAAAAGGGATGTGCACGTATGTATGTGTACATGTGTCTATGAGGTTATTTATATTTATATTTTATTTATATTTCACTTTAGAGCTGAGGTGATCAAGGCTCCACATATTAATATTTAATGAAACTCTGGAGGCCATTTGAGAGATACTGTAAACATGTTACTGGAAACAAAAGTTCCTTCATAAGCAGATGAGGGAGAATATTCATTTTTATAAGAGAAATGGGAAGATCTAATATAACAAGAATTCAATTGATAAACATGTCAAATTAAGGATAAGAAGAACATTGAAAATGAAAGAAGTCAGATTTTTTTTTACAGCTGAAGAACAACAAACTCCATCAAGGGCCAGCATTAAAGGCAACAGGAAGCCCCAGGTGGGAGGTCCAGAGTTCACAGGCAGGTTTGTCTTTGAACCTCATTTTTATCCTGGTAGTGGTAACTCAGCACCGGAACACCACAAAACCCAGGATGTGGCAGCACTGTCCAGCCACTTCCAGAATCAGAACATAACCCCTGCTAAAACCAGCAAATAAACTCTAATACAAAGTTTGAGAACATATCCAGCTCTTAATTATTATCTAAATATTTATTTACAGATTTATCTTGGCTTCTTCTGCACCTTAATCCTCCTAGTGTATTACACTAGGACCTCTGCCAAGGGCAAGGAAGTGGAAAAAGGAGTCATATCCAACTTTACTGTTTCTTGGGTTAACAAAAAAATGTAACAATAATAATAATAAATTTGCAGATGGTTAGAAATAAACTCAAAGTTAATGTCAACAATGAGATTTGGAATTACCCCTTTTTTTATTTTTCTCTTCTCCCACTACCCTATATAAAGCAAGCACTCTTCATTCTCTAGGCAACAGAATTCTTCACATCTGAATCATACATTTTAATCAAACTCACTTGCCACTTTCTAGCCAAGAGGATATTCAACATAAATCTGGATTCGTGGGTCATTTTGATTAAATGAGACCATGTAGGTAAACAACAGCACATAGTACTGTTATACTATCGTCACATTATTTAGATTTAACACAATTGACCAACTTTTTCTAAAGTTACTAGAAGATTCTAGAAGCAGCTTCCTTTCTTCTGCCCAAGAGGATCCAGGTGTCATTTATAAATCCTATCTGTGATTTGCTTCTATCCAGAAAGAGTGACCTGTAAATTAAGTGGTTACCTCTGGTCTCAGGCTTAAGTTTAATACTTGATTTTAGATTGGTATGTGGCTAGAGGGTGGGAGATACTGCTCTACTCCATTGGAAGAGAATGGAATTTAATCACTCACAAATCTTCAAGGAGAAAAAATACACAAACAGGTAAATAAACTATGGCTCCCAAGGGAAACTAAAAATATAAAATATTACCCCAAAACTTTTACCCTTAATTAGGTTTTAATGTTAAAATTCACAGCATCATGAAACACACAAGTTATTTTTTAATAAATTGTCTTTGGAAGTTCTAAAACATAAAATCTTCTTATGAAACCATCTTATTCTTCTCTACATTTTCTTCTAGACTTATACTTCATTGCAATTTGGCTGTCAAATATACTCATGGATGTTTACAGGACTGGCCTTCAGTGAACATCAAGTTTGGGCCAGAATATTCTATACCAAAAGCAAAGCAAGAAAGTGTTAATTACCTGTTCCCCTTGACTCCCAATTCCGGGCATGCCCATTGGTCCTTGGGGCCCCAAAGGTCCTAAATCCCCCTGTATGGAAAATAAGTCAGAAATATAACAATAAAATAAGGTTTTAAGTAAAATAAAACCTTATTCCTTCACATTTTGCTAACCTGGAATTAGGCTAGATTAAAATCTATCTTTATATTATAAAAAAGTTCAACATGGAAAATTACAAAACTTCATTTCATTCCTTCTAAGCAGTTTATAGTTTAAATTTGTCAAAATAGTAAATGACATTTTTGCTATTTAGTCTAAATTGGTGAGCATTTGCATCAGCTTGATCACCAACTTGGACTTATCAATCATTTCTCACAACCAAAAATTCCTGAATAGTTATTATAATGACATAAACACTTGCTGTTAGGATCATAACGGAAATATTTAAAAGTATAAAATTCACAGGGTACAAGAAAACTGGGATTTGAGAGAAACTGAGAAAAACTATTTTAAAATTTTTCTAAACACCATTTTTCTCCAAAGTGTATTTAAAATGCATTTTGAAAATTAAAGAATGATCTCAGGTGAATTCAACAAAATTAAAGAGCCCACCTTCTCCTTCCATGAATTTGAAAAAACAAAGTAAGAGTTATCAGCAAAAAGAATAATATCATTCACGCATTCTTTGAGTCTTCATACAAATATTTGTTGAGTACCCGGTGTGTGCCAGAAACTATTCCAAACACTAGAGAAACAACAGTGACCAAAACACCTCAAAATCGCTGTCCTCAAATAGAGCTTACATTTTGCTAGGGGAAACCAAAGATAATAAACAAGACAGATAGATAAAAGTTAATCAGGGAAGGAGAGAGGCAGTGACAATTTTGGATAAGATGGCCAGGGATGGCCTCACTGATGAGAAGAATTGAGAGAGGTAGAAATCTGGAGGAAAGGCAAACAGCCAGTGCAAGGGTGACTGCTGGCATGTTCCAGAACAGCAAGCAGATAGTGCAGGGCAGCTGTGACCATGACTGTGGGCAATAGACGATGGAGGCAGAGGACTATGGCAGCAGGGTCAGGCAGAAAAATCAACAAGGCCTTTGAGGCCATTGTAAGGACTTTTCTCTCAGTGAGATGAGAATCCACTTTGCCGAGAAGGCAAAGATCTTAGTTTTTAAGGCTCGGTCAGAAACTGTATTGAGAACGGACCGAAGGGAAATCTACATGAGAGATGATAGGGGCGCGCACCAGCGTGTTGGTAGCAGAGAGGGTGGGCAGGACTCGGACCCTCATGTATTTTGAAGGTAGAACCGACAGGATTTGCTGGATTGAGAGGACTCCCAAGATGTCTCCAAGATCCTTGGAAGAATAGAGTTGTCACTTACCAAGGAGAAGCCTGAGAAAGAAGCAAGGGTGGGGATGAGGGGGGTGATATCAGGAGCTCAGTTTTAGATACAAGTTTGAGATGCCTAAAACAGACATCTAAGTGGAGATACCAAGTAGGTAGCAGAGGTCTGGGCTGATTGGGAGCCCTCAGTCAGGTACTTAAAGCCATGATTGAGTGAATTTGCCAAGTAGATAGAAAAAAAGAGATGGTGCAAGGACAGAGCCCTTTAAGTACCCCATTTAGAGGTCAGAGAGATGAAGAAGCCACAGTAGTGGAGACTGAGAAGGAGCAGCCAGGGAGACTAAGAGAAGAGAGTGTTTCAGGAAGGTGAGGGATCCATCTGTCAAATGCTACTGGTAGGTCAAGTAAGTTGACAACAGAGAATGGACCATTGGATTGGGCAACATGCTTAAGACACTTGATGTAATGGCAATTGTATTTGGACTACGTTGGGGTTATAAAACTTGTTCTTAAGCAGTTGGATAGTAACTATTTTTGGCTTCAGGGCCATAATAATATCTCTTGCATAATTGTTCAATGCTACTTTGGTAGTACAAAAGTAGCTACAGACAATATATAAATGAACAGGTGTGCCTGTGTTCCAATAACATGTTATTTACAAAAACAGACAACCAGGCTCATAGCTTGCCAATGTCTGGGCTAAATACATATTTTTAGAAACAAAAACATATCATCAGATCAAACTTTATACAGTATTATAGTATATAGAACCTGCACTAAGATATGTCCTGGCATATGCTTCTCAGTGTTTTGTTTGTATCAACCATTGGTCTAAATAAACATGGTGGAAGGAAAACGTAATGGAGTCAAGTTCTGATTCAGAGATGAATTATTAGCCGTTGTGCTAAATGTTTTTCATGCTTTATTGCATTTAATCCTCATAACACTCTCTTAAGGGGGCATCCCTGTTTTCCAGATGAGTTTAAATAACTCACCCCAGGTCACACAACTGTCAGATGGCAGAGGTCAGATTCAAGTCCAGTCTCTGACTCCAGAACCCAACTTATAACCACTATTTTGCAAACATTCAATAAACACATAAGAGAGAGCCCCTTTTATGCTATGTTATTTACTCTTAAGTATCTTTCTCATAATTACTTCTTTGTTTTGTATCACTTATATATATTTGAGGGCCTTTATCATAGGGAAGTTTATCTTATCACTAGAATCTCAGACATGAAAGTTTCTGAATCTAATTTTATATGTAAAAGAATATAAAATGAAAAAAAGAGGAAGGAAAAAGGGAAATGGTATAGATTTGGTAAGGGAACAACAGATAAAAGCTATGATACGTGATAATGTCCTGATATTTCAGTGTTTTCTTTGCATGAGCTCCAGATGTAAAAATGTAAGCACCATGTCACAACGCCACCTGAAAAAGTTAACTTAGTGAACTCATAAAACAGTGGTCCCATTGTACTCAGTTCTCACTGCTCCAAAGGAACAAAGAACATGTTACATATTTTTTGGAGTATTTTGGAGCTGCAGTTACAACCAGAGCTGAATGATGTGAAACAAGAATTTTATTATATCCAAAATTTATATAACACACTATTTATCATTATCTCTGCTATTTAAATATAGACAGCCAGAAGAGACAACTACCAGTAAATAAAGAGAGTAAGTCATTCAAGATTGAAGCCCAACACTTGAGATAATCATGAATATCAATTGTTATTTTAGTATAATATATGATAATGATATGCTTCCAGGTTGACATATAAATGACTTGCAGCTGATGTGAGGCCTCTGTTTGGGGCATATTTCTTATATCCCCTCCCCTTCTGGCAGCTTCACTTCCACTGCTCTTTAGGGCCTTATCAGTCTCCAGTAGTTTCTATCACTAGCCTGACTCCCATTTATAATCTGGTATAATTTGTAGCTATTTTAAAGACCATAAATAACTAATGAGAAAAAGAAAAGCAACCCCTGACAGCCAGGAGCTGACCTGACGCTGGCAGTAGGCTGTGGTGCTGAACATATACAATTTTACGGATAATCGACATCAGATGAGGACGCTTGATGACTGTGATGGACCAAGAAAAATGCAAGACCACTCCATGATCATGTCTGAGCACAGACAAAAACAACAAATGCTGTCCAAATCCTCCAAATGGTCAAACATCCTCCTATATTGGCTAAAATGAGTGACTGCTACTTCTTTACCAATTACGACCCAGCCAGGGGCAAGTTTTACAGAATAAGTCATTTTATTTTTATTAGTACATTTCATTCTTATTTTTATTTTATTTCTAAAATGAATGTATTTAAAATAACAGAGAAAAAAATAAGTTTCAATGAAATAATCCTCCCAGATTGAACGACACAATTAGAACATTAGTAAGCCATAAGGGCTAAATTGACGGCTGCTATGTTCATGATTTAGTTCTAACTTCTCCCGCCTGACCGGCACCACTACTGCATCAGGCTGGTTGGGGAGAGTTTATGGGGATCAAGTACGCCAGTCTGTTATCAGCTTTTGACAAGGGTATACTGTGTTTCTGTTTGAAGTGGAATTTGTGAACAGTTGCACAGCTCAACAGTATTTTTTAATTCTGTCTGCTTAATAGCTCATCACGTCAAAGAAAACCAAGAGAACACTGAAAGAAGAAAACAGATTTTTAATGAGGATTGGGAATTGCAATATTATCTTGTTTCTGCTAAAGATGATTTGCTTGCTTTGTGATACTGCAATATTAACATTAAAGAAATTCAATGTTCATCAGCATTATAACACTCATAAAGACCACAAATATTTTAAATTAGAGGGAGAAGCACAAAGGTTGTATTGCAGAAATTAAAAGATGAAAAGCAAAAGCTAAGACAATTCTTTCAAGCAGCAACAAGATCTGGAAATAACGCCACTGCAGCAACTTATAAAGTAGCTTATGTACTTGGGAAAAAGGGAAGCCCTTCAGTGATGCAGAAATTGTCAAAGAATGCATCGTTGAAGTTGTAGGGTGCTTAGATCCCAATAACGTTTGAAAATACAAATGACTGCCTCTTTCAGGGAAAACCCAACTGATCAGCAGTATGAATTAGCCTTCAACTTAACAGAATAACTTCATGCAAACTTCAAAAAGAAAATGTATATTATTCAATTGCTTTGGATGAATCAACTGATACTACTGACTCAGCACAGGTTTTATACTTCATTTAGGTAATAACAGATTTTCTTTGCTATGAAGAGTTACTTGCTTTGGGCACTCTTGCAAACAGAACATCAGTAATAGATATCTTCAACAACTTTCAAGATAAATGTCATGAAGTTGGACTGAATTTGGCAAATTTCATGAGTGAATGTACAGAGGGAGCACCCTCCATAACAGGAAAATATGAAAGGTTTATTGCATAGATTTAAAAAGTATTAACAGATCCAGATGTTCTCGTTTCTTTTCATGGTATCTTGCATCAGCAAAATCTCCTCAATAAAGCTAATGCTTTAAGTGACACTTTGCAACAAGTTATGCGTATTGTTAACTATATTCCTGCAAATGCAACATGGCATCGTCAGTTCTGTAACATGCTGAAGTTGAACAATGAGGTACTCAGTGTGGATTTGCCATTATCATTCTGAAGTGCATTGGCTATCACAGGGACAGGTGTTGGCCAAAATTTTATACCTGTGAGAACAGATAGTTAAATTTTATGAAGAACGGAATCAGCAATGTGAATTATTGAAAGAATATTTCTATAGGAATGCAGCATTTCTGTGTGATATCATGTCAAATCAAAATGACTTGAATAAAATCTTTGCAAGGTAAAATTAAGTCTGTATATGATATGTGGCAAAAAAAAAAAATCCAAGCCTTTTGAAAAAAGCTATCTTTTTTCAAAACATTTCAGTAGGAGATTTCGAATGAACATTTTCCCCACTTAGCAAATGTCACTGATGAACAGGATGATATATGTGAATCATTTGAAGAATATGCAGCTGTTATAGACCTATTAATTGGAGAATGCAATGAAAGTTTCACTGACTTTGAGAATCATGACATCTCACTCAGAGTAGCATTTCAGCCTCACCTAATTGATATCACCAAGGCACCTAAAGAACTACAGATGGAATTGATTGAGCTCTCAGCAGATGACATTTTAAAGTTATTGTTTGATGTTAAGAAAGATCCAATTGAAATATGGAAAAATACAGTAGAATACCCACGTCTTTGGCAACATGCTCAAAAAATGCTTTCTTGCTTTTCAACCACTTATTGCTGTGACTCTACATTCTCCTACCTAACCCAAATCAAGACGCCCTTAAGGTCACAGATGACTGATACCCATCTAGAGGATCAACTGAAACTGGGGACCTCCATGCTACAACAAAATTCTCAAATGCTTTCCAACAAAAAGCAGGCACAACAAAGTCATTAAAAGGTTAGTTAACTTTAAAATTAACAAATAGTTTTCATTTTTTGAAATTATTGAGTACGTAGTAGTTAGATTTTTACAAAATAATATAAATTTTTAAGTATATCTAATTCAGGTTTCTTAAATGCAGCCTTATTTGATTAAGCTAAATTAATGAAGGCTTCCAATATGAAAAGGTTCCCCGCCTGGACTCAGCCTGACTCCATTTTTCCCAACTTCTGGATGAGATTCCTTAAAATACTCAAAATTATCCCCACTTCCTGATAGCATCCAAATCCAGAGCCAATCCTCGCTTTCTTGAACGCTCCCCAAAATCATCCAACACAAGCCCAAATTCTATGAAATATCTTGTATTTCATCTTGCTCCTGAGTCACTGTAGGTTCCCCATGGTACGTGGTCTTCCTCTGTGTAGTGAATCAATAAACCTTTGTTTGACTATAGGCGGATTCCTCTTGGTCCTTGCTGAAGGGCATTGACACTGGTTTTCTTAAGTGAGTTCTCTTATTTTAACCCCATTTTAAGGTAATATTTTTGAATGAGAGCCTAAGGATGGATAAGCATTTCTGGAACAGGGTCAAGTAAGTATATTTTTAACAACTATTTTCTTTATTAAGAAGAGGCATCTTTTGATAATGTCTGGCTTCAAAGCTGTTTTTCTGGTTGTAGAAATCACTGGATGTTAGAACCCAAATAAGTGAAATATTTCTATAAATGTAAATAATGGAATTTCTCAGATCATAGTTCATCCTACATAATAATATGCCTTTCATATAATAGATTTATAGTCAATTGGATACCTGTGTGGCATGGTTGTCATGTATACAGTTCAAAAATATACATACATATAGAATAATGACAGAAATAATTTTATTGGAATTGTTTCTATTGTGTACCCTGTATACAATACCAAATCCAAGCCTTTTGAAAAAAGCTATCTTTTTTCAAAACATTTCAGTAGGAGATTTCAAATGAACATTTTCCCCACTTAGCAAAGGTCACTGATGAGCAGGATGATGTATGCGAATTGTGTACCCTGCATACAATACCTTGTCCCCTTTGATTGACAGGCCTTGTAATCCTTGTGGGCCAATTGGTCCCTCAGAACCCTTTTCACCCTGAAAGTACATGGAAGGGATATCAGTGACTAACAAAAATCAGGACTTTAAAATTTACACAATAATTACTATGAATTATACTTCAAACTGATTTTTTAAATCAAGCGTGCAAATTCACTGCTCACTGCAAATAGGTAATTCTAACTGACTCTAAGATTTGCAACTTGTAAAAATAATTAGTCATAACACTTAAAAAGGACGGAGTGTGTCCAAGCAGAACATATATGTAGCATCACAGATGTTGGAAAAGAGCTCAATTTACAATGTAAACATAAATGTTTGAAAATTAGATAGCTAATCAAGTACGTAACGCAATTAGCTGGATCAAGCCTACTTTTCCACATTGCTCAAACTGCATCCATCACATAAGAAAAGTTTGTCTCTCATACTATTAGTATATGGACTAATACTTGCTAGAATTGGATTACTTATTAAATGTTTTGTATACAAATGTGTAAAAATTCATTGAAAATTTAGGTTTAAAAGAATTCATGGGTAAACCTTCTTGGATATACTTCCACAGTTACATGACCTCTTTGACTAGGTCTGGTCTTAACATCAATGAAACCATAACACTTCACATATTTGCATGAAAAGTAAAGCATGTGATCACTCAGAAATGGCATTCATTTAATTAATTTATTAGAACCAAGAGTAAAATCAAAGAACATTTGCAAATTAGCCACAAGTAGCACATTTAGAAAACACCCATTGGTCTGACCAGTTGGGGGATGAAGTATTCTGACTAATGGGTCTTCTGACCATTACCACAGAGTATAATCGCATATGCTTGATCCTACAACAACACCAAACAGGATGTGTTCTTTTCTTTGATGGGCTGGAGGTCAATGCAGTGCCGTTGGTTTATTACATACAAGAGTTTATCATTGTATCATACTTTATATAATATATAAGGACATGTCGAACGGTCTCTAAGACATGTCCTGAAATATTCTTTTCAGTGGTTCATATATTCATTCATTTGTTTATTTAAAAAAAACAGATTTGTGAGGGGGGGGCAAGGGCAACACAAGTAACCTAAACATCTGTACCCCCATATTATGCTGAAATAAAAAAAAAAACGGATTATGAAGAGAAATAATTCTGGCTATTTGAACCTTCCACATTGTTTGGGCTACACATGAAGAGAAATTTATTATATGCTGAAAAAAATTTTAAGAAACTATGTATTATTATATAAAGTTTTCTGTGATATAGTGCCAAATTGCTAACCTCTGTCTTCTGACAGTGATACTTTGGTTAGTCAAAGGTATTAGTAATGTCCCTTTATCCAACATATTATTTCCATTACTATGACAAATTAAAATTTATTAGTTAACAAGGGCCCCTTTTAAAATTCGACCCACAAGTCACTCATGACTTACTATGATTTTTTTGTTTTAACTACTTTCCCTCTAGTGGAGATTTAGGTTTCTCATAGGTAATTGAACATTGAACATGGTGAAAGAGGCTAAGCATGAAATGTACTTTTAGAGCATGAGGCCGTACTAAAAAGGTCAGATCTTAGTGACCTGGTGGAATGACTGATGCGGAGGGTCTTAGACACTTAAAAAGCAGCTTGTGGTTCTCTGAGAAGTATGTGTGTACACACATGTGCATATTTGGGAGAAAGAGTTTGGAAATTTTTAATCAAGAAGGACTCCAAAATATTAATCTTTATTTACTCTGTATTTTTATTGATGCTGCCCAAAGTATTTGGGGAAAACATTTCCTATGTTGCCTTTGACAAATGTGCCATAGGTTGTGGGTAAACTGCCTAGATCAGGGGGATAGCAAACTATGGCCCATTGGCCAAATGTAGCCCACTGCCTGTTTTTTATAAATACAGTTTTATTGGAACAGCCATGGTCATTCATTCATACATTGTTTATGGCTGCTTTCAAGCTACAACAGCAGAGTTAAGTAGTTGCAGCAGACACCATATGGCTCACAAAGCTTGAAATATTTGTTATCTGGCCCTTTACAGAAAATATTTGCCAACCCCTAGTGTAGAAGAACTTGAGCTCCAAGAATTATATGTGGAAAGCAGTAAGAAACTTTAAATTCTCAATTTCCAGGTAAAAAGTAGGTCTTTCATAACATTTTGTTCCTTGTGGTAAAATTTTCTTTCTTATTATATTGATGGCAATACTATTACAGATTGGTTTCTTAACTGTGTTTCACAAACAAAGCTGTGAACAAAGCATTGCCATAGCTAGACTCAGTGACAACTTCTGGGCATAAAGATTGCTACTTATCACTGTGGCTTCAATGGCTACAAACTACTTTAAGAAAAAGTCTGTCGTAATTACAAATTTCACTATACTTTTACATTAAGAGGAAGTTTACATATTCCTTCATTTATTAGGATAAAGATGGTCAGAGAAAATACCTGACTTGTAATAACTGCCTAGGACACATTTTTTTAAATTTGCAATTCATGACCATGTAAGACAAAGCTCTTTTTCCTAGTACAGAAGATATTGTCACCTTTGGTCCTGGAAATCCTTCTCCAGGTAAGCCCCTCTCTCCTGGTGCTCCCTCAGGACCACGGGGACCCTGGTTAGGATAGAAGGAAATGAGAAGCAGGAAGAGAGAAAGAAAGACAGAATGGTAGGAGGAGAAATGGAAGGGAGAAGAGAGGAAGAAAGAGAAAGGTTACACTTCAGTTCACATGGATCAAAAAAATGCATGGTTGGATCTGTACTGAACATGTACAGACTTTTTTTTCTTATAGTCCCTAAATAATACAGTATAACAATAATTTCCATAGGATTTACATTGTATTAGGTGTTATAAAGTAATCTATATTTAAAGTATATAGAAGGATGTGCATAGCTATGGGCAAATATGCCATTTTATATAAGGGACTTGAGCATCTATGGATTTTAGTATCCACGGAGGTCCTGGAACCAATTCCCCACAGTTGTTCTGTTTAAATTTCACTCAAGTTAGAATCCTTCCAGTAAGTCCCATACTGATGAGAAGAATTGTAAAGCTGTGAAGAATAATATTCCATAGCATTCAATACGAATTCCGTTTGACTGGCATAAGATGTTCTATTCAAGTGTTCTCAAATTAAAGGAAAATGGAAATTAAGTGATGCTTCAGAATGAGGATTAAGAAATAAACTCTATGAGGAAAGACTAAAATTCTAGGACTGTCTGACCTGGAGAGGGACGCAGAGTGATTTAATGATTTAATTAAGTATCAGAGGAGCCCTGAGAAGAAATCACAGCACAGCTGTTGTAAAGTATTAAATGCTGTTTACATGTGTTTTAATTTCTCTCTTGATAAATTTGGATTAAAATTTGAATTATTTCAGGAACTGGTTGAACCCACTGACAGTTTTATGTGAAAATTGGAATCTTGATAGGATTATTAAGAGGAAACATGGTTTTCAATCTCAATGATTAAAATTAATAAGTTCATATGACTATTAGAAAGGCACTGGGAAAGGAGGGGACTTCTCACATTAAGTTTAGAAAAACAACACAGCCTCAGGCTTTGAAATGGACTGGCAGAAACGTACTAATTGAAAAATTAAAGACAATAATAGTGAGGTTTTCATTTAAACCAGAAGTTGAAAAGGTGACAATTTTTCCTTCTTTTTCTTCTTGGCCAGAAGGCAAAAAAGCAGAACAGGGACTTACAATAAGAATCTTGGAAGAACAAACTGGAGCTTTTCCTCTAATGGATCTAAACAGATAATTAGGGTTCACTTGCCAGGGAAGTAAACCTATGATGGAACAAAGTCTACTGAGTCTCCCACAAGCCCCTAAGCCAGCACGCTGCAGACCCTCTGAATCATCTTTGGGCTTGATATGCAGTAATCCAGGGTGACTTAAGAGATGCTTTCTGCTCAAGCCTGTTAGCAGATCTACAATGCAGCATTATACCCATCAGTGACTGATCATAGTTATAGATTTGTCCAAAAGGAAACTAATGTGTTTAATTTTTTTGCCTTCCCCTAATTTTGTGTATTTTAAGAGACAGTTTTCTTTAGTATTTATGCATAACTGATTTAATAAAAACTTTAATTAAAAGAAAAAGGCAACATCTAATTCAATTTAAATTGCAATGCTTATTAGAAACCTAGCTTTTAACATCCCAAGACCTTAATCAAAGCACCAATATCCATGACTGATTACTCTAATGGCAGAGCAATTAGCCAAGGAAATAATAAATATGAACATGAAAACCAGACTGCAAAATATAACAAAAAGTGCCAAGCTAACATCACGTATTGTAACAGAGAAAATATTGACAAATTACTCTTCTTTTCTAATAATATGACAAATGAAAAAACACAATTTACATTAAACATAAGGAAGTCTTTTTCCAGTTTGCTCATTTTTTTTATTCATTCAACAAATATTTACCAAATAGCTAGTAGGTGGAAGACACTCTGCTAGGTTCTAGGAACAGCAGACAGAACTGCTCCCTGTCTCATGGAGTTTACAGCATTACATGATAGTTAAAAGCAGATTTTAGTGTCATTTGGACTGAGGTTCAAATCCCAACTATGCTACATGTTAGCAGTTTGATCTTAAACAGGGAATCCAAACTCTCTAAAGCTCAGCATCTTCCTCAGAATGGTGATAGTAACAGTATCTTCCTCAACCACAGGCATCAACGTAAGGATTAAGTCAGAGAGATGAAAAGCTCTTCTTACCTATTAAGCATTCAATAAATGTCTACTATTATTATCAAAATTATTTTGAGTCCTGCAGTTGCTCGGAATGTCCTTTTATGGAATTTTTTTTTTTTTTTACAAATAAAGCAGTCTCATGGTGAATGGTTTAAATCAAACAATGTGGAGAGAGGCGAGAATAAACACCTAATATTCTTTCCTCTGCATTTCCAGATTACACGAGCTAAGGTGAAAGTGAAAATATTGGAGGCTTTAAGGAGCCATGTGCTTACAGCTGCTGAGAACAGAGTTAATGCTCATGGAATCACTTAGGAGAATTTAAACAAAGTGATCCAAGGTTTAATTACTCTAAATGGTCAGAGTAACATTCCACACCATCAGTATATTCTCAGTTTTTCCAGTTAAACAGTCAGGATGGGAGATGATTATTAACCAGAGAAGAGAAATAGCAGATACTTGGGTTAAATGAGCTATACTTTTAATTTATTAAGACAGTATAAAAGGATCACTTTTAAAAGACATAAATGCTTCTATAAAAAAAAAAATCAGTGTCCTTTCAAAGGCCATGAGAATCAATTGCAACTATGGTATACTTATTTGGCTTCTAATGAACACCTCTAATAAAAAAATAGTGGAGGGACTTAATTATCAGTTAACATGGTCTGATTAGTGAAATACTTATTTAAGACATTGAGATAAAATATGATTGCCCACGATATTTATTTTGTTACTTCCTTAATAATCTCAATAATGTTAATAATCAAGAAAAGCGGTTCCAATATACATGGCAAGCATTAAAGATAAATATGCTAAATAATAACAAAAATTGTCCATTATCTTCAAACAGAGCCATCTACTTTATTTTCTAACCTCAAAGTAATTATAGTTCTCCTTCAGGGGTTATTTTTTACTCCCATTGTTCTGAATAACCTTGCGCAAAAAACAAACAGATCATCCTGACAGTCTTAACCAATTGATTTTTCATGAATCGGTTACATCTTCCAGATCAGCACAAAACTAGGGGCAATCATATAAAGATAATAGCTGACAGTTCAAAGTCTTGGAGCTAGAATATTAATTCCATCTATCAGCAGATTCATATTAATGTGGGAGTGAAAACAGAGTGGGACTAAACCTGAAACCACTTGTAATGATTCAGACAAAGGAACAAAAATAGAGACTTTAAGCAGAACTTTTGTCAGTCCTAAGGTAAGTCTTTATGGTACTTCTAAATAATTAAAAAAATCACATTGTTGATTTTTTACAATAAATTTTGGTGCAACATTTTAACACATTATTTAAGATCTTTCCCTCCTTTGTTATGATTTTAGATTCCAACTAAATCCACTTAAATCACAAAACTTCACAGCATAACTCCGTGGCTTGGCAAATAAGCAAACAAATGAGAATTTTATGTTTTGGCAATATTGTTAAAACTCTCTAGGTACAATTAGAAAGACAAGTAATATTTTTTCTTTAAATTGAATTTTTTTTTTTTTGAGACATGGTCTTGCTCTGTTACCTGAGCTAGTGTACAGTGGCATCATTATCATAGCTCACTGCAACCTCAAACTCCTGGGCTCAAGTGATCCTCCTGCCTCAGCCTCCTGAGTGACTGGGACTTCAGGTGGGCACCAGCATGCCAAGCTAATTTTTGTATTTTTTTTTTTTTTTTTTTTTTTGGACACAGGGTCTTGCGATGTTGCTCAGGCTGATCTCGAACTCATGGCCTCCATCAATTCTGCTCCCAGCACTGCCTCAGCTTCCCAGAGTGCTAGGATTACAGATGTGAGCCATTGTGCGCATCCTAAAATGACTTTTAAAGGCATAGCAGAGCCCAAAAAAATAACAGAAATCACAGGGTTTAAAAAAAAGAGTTGACAACTTGAGTGGCAAGCATCTAAGCTGGCACTGTAGCTGTCCTGTACAGAAAAGTGTGTTTCTGTGATGGGAATAAGTCTAGCAAATCTAGAGGAGGAAAGAGTAGCAAAAACTTTGGCTCACCCAATGGAAAATGAGAAGAAAATTAGAACTGAAACTCTGACGTAAAGGTAGGAACTTCAAAGTCATACAGACAGTACCTGACTTGTGATGGGATGGTTTGACTTTCAATGTTTAGACTTTGCAATGGATATATCAGGATATAACCCCATGGTAAGTCAAGGAGCTCCTTATGACTTACAGTGGGGCTACATTTCTATCGAATGTGTACCACTTTTGCACCATCATAAATTTGAAAAATTGTAAGTCAGGGGTCATCTTCTGTGTTTCCAGCACTAAATGCATTTTCAACTTGTTAAATTTTTTTTATGATGGGTTTATCAGACCAAAAATGTTTAATTTTAACATACTTTCACTGAAAACAACTTCTAAAAGTTGTATTTCCTGAAAAAAGAAAGAAAGAAGCCAAAGAGAATAGAGAAATTTGAGAAGCTATGGTGAGCCAAGAAATTGGTAAACATATGGGTAAAACTAAACAAATACTGACTGAAAAAACTAAAACAATAATAAATAATTTTAGTGGGATGAAAATAAGGTATAACTAAGTTAACAGAGAATAATACTCTGAAAGTAGCGGAGATGATTGGGTAAAAGCCTCCTATAATCAGTGTATTTTTCAGGAGTAGGTGGAAATGTTGATAACATTTTAGCCAAAGGGGTTATGTCCTTTTTAGCCTCTTGATAGTCTTTTACAGAGCAAACCTTTCCACTTTGATTAAATCCAATTGATTATTTTTTTCTTTTGGATTATGTTTTTGGTGACATGTCTAAGAAATCTTCATCAAGTCCCAGATCCCAAAGGTTTTCTCTTATGTTTTATTCCAAACGTTTTATAGTTTTACATTTTGCATTTGAATCTATCATCCATTTTGAGTTAATTTTTGTATAAGCTGTGATACTTAGGCTGAGGTTCATTTTTCATGTATTCAATTGCCCCAGCATTATTTGTTGAAAAGACTGTGCTTCCTTCATTGGATTCCTTTTGTACCTTTGTCAAAAATCACTTGGCTATCCTTGTGTGGATCTGTGTCTTGGTTCCCTACTCTGTTCCATTGATCATGTTTCTATAATCTGCCAACACCACACAGTCTTGATTACTGTAGCTATGTAATACGTCTTAAGCCCAAGTAGTGTGATTTCTCCAAGTTTATTATTCTTTCTCAAAATTGTTTTATCTATTCTAGGTCCTAAGCCTTTCCATATAATTTTGTTGGTTTCTTTCTTTTAGAGACAGGGTCTTGCTCTGTCACCCAGGCTGGAGTGCAGTTCCCCGATCATAGTTCACTATACACTTGAACTCCTGGGCTTAAACAGTCCTCCTGCCTCAGCCTCATGAGTAGCTGGGACTACAGGTTTGTGTCATGAGTCAATTTTTTTTTTTTTTTTTTTTAGAGACAGGGTCTCACTATGTTGCTCAGGCTGATATCAAACTCCTGGACTCAAGCAGTCCTCCCACCTTGGCCTCCCAAAGTGTTGGGATTATGGGCATGAGCCACTGGACCCAGCTCACATAAATTTAAAAATAATCCTGACCTTATCTATAAAAAAAATCTTACTGGAATAGTGAAAAGACTTGCATTAAACCTTTATATCAATTTAGGGAGAATTGACATCTTTATAATGCTGAGTCTTCCAGTCCATGAACATGTCTTTTAGTGTATTAAATATTCTTTGATTTCTTTCATCAGCATTTTATAGTTTTATACAAGTCCTATACATTTCTTATTAGATTTGTATCCAAGTATTTTTCTTTTTTAGCAATTATAAATGGTTTTATGCTTTTAATTTTAGTTTCTGTGTACTCATTGCTAGTATATACAAATAAAAATTATTTTGTGATATTTATCTTATATCCTGTGACCTTGCTAATTCACTTGTTAATTCTAGGAGGGTTTTTTAAGGATTTCTTGGGATTTTCTGTGAAGACCATCATGTCAGCTGCAAATAGGGACAGTTTTATTTCTTTCTTTTTATCATAATGCCTTGTATTCCTTTTCTTGCCTTATTGTGCTGGCTAGGATTTCCAGTGCTATTAATACAGTGAATAAGATTAGTTAGTGCAGACATTCTTGTCTTGTTCCTGATCTTAGAGGAAAGCACTCAACCTTTCACCATTAAGTATAATGTTAGCTGTAGATTTTTTGTAGAAGTTGAGAAAGTTTCCCTCTATTTCTAGTTTTCTAAGAGTTTTAATCAGGGTTTTATTAGGGTTGATGAGAGATTTGAGTTTTGTCAAATGCTCTTCTGTGTCTTTTAATATGATCATGTGATATTTTTTCTATAGCCTATTAATGTTATATTCCATTGATTAATTTACAATTGTTAAACTAGCCTTGCATCCATGGAATAAACCCTACTTGGTCATGCTGTATAATTATTTTTATATATTGCTGAATTCTGTTTGTCAATATATTTTTAAGGATTTTTGTGTCTATATTTATAAGGGATATTGGTCTGTATTTTTATTTTTATGTATTGTTACTGTTTTGCTTTGGTATCAGGGGAAAACTGGCCTCATAAAATAAGTTGTTAAGTGTTACTTCCTCTTCTATTTTCTGTAACAGATTACGGAGACTTTACTGTATCTATAATGTTTTGTATTTTTTAAAGAAAATCTAAAGCAAGGGCAGCAAATTTACCAAGTAGATTTGTCTACCTTGTGAAAGTTTATTAAATCATTCTCTGTATTTTTCAGTATGCTTAAAATACTTCTTTATTTAAATATAAAAACATTTTAAGAACTTTAATAAATAAGTGAAACTCATTCTTAAGTTCATTATTGAGTTTAGAAGGTTTAAATAATAGCAAAACACAAAGTACTTTGAATAAAACACCCATCAGTTTTTATTAATATTAAAAATTTAAAAATTATTACTTGTTTCTCTGACATTTTTAGAACTTTGCTTCAATGTTTCCAGCTCCAAAATTCATAGACCTAGGGAGAATTCAATCTTTTAGTTTTATAGAAATTAAAATTTGGGATTATGCTGAATATCTGCAAATTCTTTGACATTTATTATGGGGAGGTGAAGCCTTTCTCTATTCCACTCAAATCTAAGACGATTCCAAACTTATTTTAGCCAACTGTATTACAGAAATGTTGCCGTATAATTACTGAGGCTGAGCCTTACATGATGAATGGTTTCTGCCTGTTGGAACACTACTGCTTGGATTCAAGCTGCCAAGTTGTGAGGAAGCCCAAGCAACCACACATGAGAAAGAGAACTGAGGTATCTGGGCAACAACCCCAGATAAACTCCCAGACAACAGCCAGCACCCAACTGCCAGCAATGTGAGTAAGGCCATTTTTAACATTCCAAACATTCTAGCATCCAACTAACTTCACATTATGCAGAACTCCCCAGTCAACCGATGGAATCATGAGAAATAACAAATTATTGTTTTAAGGTGCTAAGTGTTGACATAGTTTGTTATGGAGCAATACACAACCAAAGTAGAGACTCAGAGAAGTTAGTGGTTTACTTTATTCCCCCATAATCCTAAGTCTTTTGCAGTGGTTTACTTTTAATGATACCATCTAGTGAGTAAAAACTGAGTCTCTAGATCACTGGTCTCTAGATAATTAGTCCAGTATATTTTTCCTCCATATAATGCTCTGTTTTGTGAATTAATGAATCCAGACATCAGTGAAAAGTCGAACCTTCAAACAACACGCTGCCCCACTTCTCTCACAGAGGACAGTAAGGAAGCACACATTTCTGTTAGTACGTGTGAGGAACTATGAAACGTAAAGCCAAATTGGGAAACCAACTGTCCACAGGTGGTTGTTTTTGTTTGTACCTCAGTGAGTCAGCTCCTGTTTTTTCCTAAGGAGAAGATGATTATTTGCAAAGTTAAGAAGCTTCTTCTACCAGAATAGTCATGTTTTATAAACTTCCTCTCCAGATGTCTTTTAATAGAAACTTTTCTCACTTCCCAATAATAGTAAACTTCAAAGCTATGTAAGGCAGAAGCTGTGAATAACACAGGTATTATCTGTCTGCCACTATCAATCCTAGCTTTAGAGCATACTCATGGATCAGGTAATGAGCAAGGTCCTTATTCTCAGTGATTTTCTCATGGTTACAGGAAAGTCAACTACAAAGTATAAACATTAGGCCTAAATCCAGATTTCTTATCTCTTAAGAAATTTTAACACATGAGAACTCTTTTCTTCTTGTACAAGCTGATTAATCTCATAAGAGGTGACAGCAAGAGAGAGCCAGTTGTAAACCTCGTATATATAATACGTGTTACATATGTACATATATTAATACATGTAGTCCTATTTCAAGTGTTGTGAAAAATAACACTTGGGTTTTGTCCTTGCATGTTTATTGTCATCTGTTGTTCATAAAGATACAAGATAGATTAATTTGATCATTTATTTTAACCAGAAAGAAGAATAAGAACCACAAATAAGAACTACATTCATCCTTTTTATTCCATCTAGAATTTTTGCTACTTACTGGCTGTCCAGGCTCACCAACTCCAATTGGTCCCGGAGCACCTAGTCTTCCTTCTTGGCCTCTTTCTCCCTAAGAGAAAGAAATAATAGAACAAAAGTTTGACTTTTCAAATAATTAATAAACATAGCACAAAATACTTTGGAGATTTCAAAAGGATAAATAGCACAACAGTCAAACTTTTCATATTCATAAAGATTTTTAAAATTCTAAAGGAGGAGAAATGGCTTAAATTTAGGTGCATTTAAGTGAGCAAATTACCCTAAAATGTTCACCATCTCTTCTTGTCTAAATGCAATACAGCACTCTCAGCTTTTACATACTATTGTGTAGGAATTAGCAAGACGGACTGTGTGACAATTCATTTTGCTAATTGAGATGACCACGCCAACAGTGCATGTACCACGCCCTGCCCCCTTGCCACCATCCTAGAATGTCACCCATTCCTTGTGCACGCTCTGTCCCATTTCACCTCCTCTAAGCTCTGTTTTATACGTGATCTCCTTCAGAACCCTTCTGCAATAACTCTGCCCATAAAAACTCCACCTTCCCTGTCGTCTCAATGTGCTTATTTTTGAAATGCTATACATGATGACACTTGATTACATTTAAAATATATTGTTTTGTATTGCTCTCTATTTCAGTCCTGCATCAAAGTCTTACTGTCTCAGCCACATAGAAAAGCCATTCACGATAAGCACTTATGCTCTGTTATATCTTGCACGATGCAGAGCACTTCAGGATGGATGTTCTATCTCTTCTAGTACTCTAAAACCTCTGTCAATATTTACTTTTTCTGTGCCCTCGTCCTTCTGGTTTCTGCCCCTCTGCGTTTATTTAGTGTGAGTGGTGATAATTGATATGTTAAGGTGTTTCACTTCCAAATAACATATTTGCATGTGAATGTTTAAAGTTCATGAAAGTCCAAGAAAACTTAACAGAATTACATGTACTTTGGTGAGAGGGTGGGTACTTGGAGATAAGCAAATTTTTCATTGCAATCAAATCAAAAAATTCATTGATTATTCTTGTGGTAAGTCCCACTGATGAGGGCATTGCAGTGTCCAAGCACACAATATAAGTAACTTCTGTGGGAAGCCTCCTTGTATCTATTAGGATTAGGCTGAACAGAGTTCAAAGCACAGCTACCCCATCCCCTACAATAAATTCAGTAGTTACCAATGAGCAAAGAGACAAGCATCTTTACCTTAATGCCTTGCTGTCCAATCCCAGGAGCTCCTGGAGGACCATAAGGACCAGGAGGACCTGGCTCACCCTAGAGGAAGAAACAGTGACGTTAGGTCAACTCAGTAGTGCTTATCGAGCAGCTCTTAGATGTATAGTGTTGCAACAGGGGCTTTGAGCGCAAGAACAAAACAAAAATAGTCCCTGCCCTCAATTGTTTACAGTCCATTTGGAACAACAACACAGACCCAGGGCAAATTACTCACTAGGCACAGTTATGACAAGATCTAGGGCCACAATACTTTTAAGAACACACAAAAATGTTTCAATTTTAATTTTTTAATTAGATTTTTAAAATAAACATAATAATAATGATGATATAACAATGAATCCAGCCTGGACTATATTTGCCTTTGCATCAACTCAGTCATAAAATTTGATTTTTAATATTTTTTATGGAAAAAGGGTCCCACAAAGGCAAAAGTTTTCAGGACCCATAAAAGTCACAGTGCAGCCCTCACTCATTCATTCACAAATCTTTATTAAGTGCTCTGGCAGACACATTTTGTTTCCCAGGCAAAGGCTATCCATTCCCTCCTTTCCTTCCCTGC
The DNA here is from genome assembly GCA_963575035.1 of Avahi laniger. Classification (NCBI taxonomy): domain Eukaryota; kingdom Metazoa; phylum Chordata; class Mammalia; order Primates; family Indriidae; genus Avahi; species Avahi laniger. The sequence goes on from CAUYSK010122199.1 coordinate 28,018, forward strand.
CGACAGAACTCTGCTCTGCTCAGGTCAGTTTGCTCTCAGAGCTGTGGGATGAACGATAATTGGTCTAATGCAAGGTTAGAGCCTCCTTTCCCTTTGTCACTGATTGGTCCAGGTTGGTCATGTGGCTCAGTTCTGACCAATGAAATGTGAGGGACCTTACTGGATACTAAGAAGAAACTTTTTGCCTCTGCTTTGTCTTTCCTACCTGCAGATGTGATAATTATAACTATGAGTCAGCAATCGCTAGGGCAAAAGCCAACAGTTGAGGACAACACAGAAAAAAATGAAAAGAGCCTGGCTCCTGGATAACCTCACTAAGCTGCTGATCCAGTCCTGTTCTACCTACCTCCAAGCATTTTGTTTAGTCAATAGCAGGAGTTCTTAGGATTTAAACCACTATTAGTCAAGATTTCTGTTATTAAAAGCCAGAACATTTTCAATTAATACAGCCTACGGTGCGGCAGGCCCATAACAGAATTCGGGCTTTCTAAAACTGGATGAGACCATCGCACTCAAACCCCTGCATTTCCCAGGTGAGGAAACTGAGTCCCAGAGGTTACCTGGCCTGCCCAAACACAGCTCAATATCACCCACACAGACACAGCTCCGCAGTTTTCTCAGGCTTCTGGCCCTGTGGCCTGTTGCTAGGGGAAAGGAGAGTGGATACTGATTCTAGCTGCTTTTTCTGTAACACCAATTTTTTCTGTTCATCAAAATAATGTATCTTCATTACAGAAAAATTATCATATATTAAAAAGCATACATATGAAGGAAATTTTAAATTACCTATCTACGACTACTATTAATTTTTGATGTTTTTGCTTCCAGTATTTTTATATTCACACATGTACCTTTAATTTATGCTAAGGAAGATGTCTGAATACTCATGTTTGAGTTAATGAGTACTTGCTGTTTAAAATTTCATTCAACTTAAAGATTTCCCTCTTCATGCTTACACTAACCAACAGTAAAATCAAACAGTAAATTGAGACAAGCCTTCTCTCAGAGTAAAGGAAATGAAGAAATTGTCACTCGTGTTAAAGTCTCAAGTTGCTCCAGAGGCTTGTGATTTTGAAGGGGACATGTAGAAACCAGAGCAATGTTCTGTTGATATGGTAGAGGCATTGCTTTAAGGAAGCCTGTTGACTTTGACCAATTGCAATGGGGAAAGAGAAGAAGGGTCAGAGTCAAACCAGCTCCCCAAAAATATGCTCAGGCTCAAGAAGAATTAAAACAAAGGAAACCTGTTTCAAAATAACTTGTCAGAGTTTATGACTCCTTGGCATTTAAGTGGATTGAATTCAGAAGTACCTACTGTCATCCTGTTAAATACAAGTCAATCTGGCACATAAATCAACTTGAAGTTTTTCTTTTAAAATTCTAGGGTCGTACTTATTTTTCTATACAGATTGAATTTTCCGGAGCAGCCAGGTGACTGCCATTTTTATTTTACATGTTCTTTGTTGTGGAATTTCTCTTTTTATAACGTTAGACATAAAAGTTCTCACTAAATTTGAAGTTGTTTTCTTAATCTTAAAGCTTAATTAAGTGGTAGAGAATATTTAGCTTCCTAGAGATTTCAAATTTACGCTTAAAAAAGCCTTTTTCTTACAACTTCTTGTGCTCTCAAGTTGGAATCTCCTTGTCAGTTATGCAAGTCATATATGGGTGACCTTTTCTATCACTCAGCAAATGATACCGGGTACTTGCTCTGTGGAGGACCATGAAGTAAATAGGGGGAAGTTTAAGATATAGCCCTAAACCAAAATAATGTAAGAGATAAAAGAGATAAAACACACCATTAAAAATTATAATAATAATAAGTCCTTGACTTCACTTATTTTATTTATTTTCTGTCCCTGTTTTATGTAGCTTTGGTTCTATAATGTGTCAGAAGACATTTAAATTATATATTTGGTAGAGAATTTGAGGGTGAGTTTGTTTGTTTTTTAAGTAGTGAAAGCTCTACCCTATGTAGTATTTGTCTGATATTTGATCAGAAGCAAACCAAGGCCAGGCATGGTGGCTCATGCCTGTAATCCCAGCACTGTAGAAGGACAAGCAAGGAGGATCCCTTGAGCCTAGGAGTTTGAGGTGGCAGTGAGCTATGATCATCATCGTGTCACTGCACTACAGCCTGGGTGACAGAGCAAGACCCTGTCTTGAAGGAAAGAAAGGAAGGGAGGGAGGGAGAAGAAAAAGAAAGGAAGGAAGGAAAGAAGAAAGAAAGAAAAGGAAGGGAAGAAGGGAGGAAGGAAGGAAGGAAGGAAGGAAGGAAGGAAGGAAGGAAGGAAGGAAGGAAGGAAGGAAGGAAAGATTAATTGCCATCTTTATCCAACCCCTCCTTACAAACCTGGCATATTCTACTCCATTAGATCTGCCATAAGACCTCCACAGCCTTACTATTTTGACCTAACATTGTATTGCCTATTTAAATGAAAATATTAAAGGAGCTTCCTCTTCATAAAAGCTTTACCAATCAATTACAATTTCACAATGAATTAACTGTCAGCTTCCACAAATAGTTTGTGGTGGTCGGGTAAAGTTAGGAAAGATAGAAGGGCAGTGGGTCTATGAGATTAGGGGAGAAATTAACACTGAGGTAGCCAAGAATCTAGAGATGATAAAAGCAAACTCTGTAAACGCCTCAACTTTGAAGGTCCAATATTTATTCTTCTTAATCTACGTAACCCATCCCAGCTCTACATCTCATACAAAATCTGCTTCCCCTTAGGAGAAGAACAGCTGGCACAAAAACTAGAGACAGTATGAACTTGTAGTAATTAGAGAAGAGAAGAGGCTTTTTTCTAGAAAAAGAGATCTGGGCAGAGAAAGTTAAAGGAATGTCATGTGTGGAACACAAATATCAAGCAGGTAACAAGAAATGAAGTTGTCAGTTTATGCCCACATCTATCAGTTAAGATTTGATCCAATTTGATCAAAGAATGGTAACAAGTCTAAGCAGTTTGTTTCAGCTCACTTAACTAGAATAAACCACTTTAAATAAAGCTACTCTCATAACATAAAAGAATCCAAATAACCCTGCAGCATAACCAAATCAAAGTTCTATTTTATAGCTAGATCCATGAAGATGGGTCATTTAATAAGAAAACACTATTCATAAGAAATAGATGCAGAGGCAAACACTTTTGGGACACACTACAGTAGTAGAGGAAGCTGAGTGTCTTGGTCCATTTTGTGTTGCTGTAGCAGAATAACTAAGACTGGATAATATACAAACAATATAAATTTATTTGGCTCATAGTTCTAGAGGCTGGGAAGTCCAAGAGCAGGGTGCCATCATCTGCTTGGCATTTGGCAAGGACCTTCTTGTTGTGTCATCCCACGGTGGAAAGCAGAAGGGCAGGCAAGCATGCAAGACAGAGAGGAAATTGGGCCAAATTCAGCCTTTTGTCAGAGCCTCCCATGATAATTACCCCACTCCTGCAACAAAAGCATTAATCCGCTCATGAGGCCAGAGCCCTCGTGCCTAATCAGCTCTTAAACATTCCACCTCTTAACACTACCACAATGACAAATTTCAACATGCGTTTTGGAGGCAACATTCAAACCATAGCACTGTGGAAAACAAAATTTATCCTTTGACCATATTTTCTGATCCATCCTCAAAAATTAATTTCAAGCCTCACCCAGATTTAACACACATGTAAAATTCACTTGCTATCCTACTGAAGCAAAAGAAGAAAACTGGACTCTAAGAAGAGTTTCTAGATCTGGATTATGCAAGAAAATGCACTGGGTTTTCAATGGGCATTGTGCCTCTGCCTACCTACATGGTTTACATGACCATGTCATTACACACATGAGAAAAAACTGGAACAAGAATGAGTCTTCTGTGTAAATTACTGCTTTTTCAAATATAAAATATTCTTTTATATCACCATATGATGAGTAATCAAAACATCACATTTCAATTAACTAAAACGATCCTGCAATATGTTCAAAATGGAAGCCAAAGATACACTAAAATGCATTAAATCTTAAATACCTCAGGTTCCATAGGTTGAAATTAGTCTTTTCTAACTCTTGATTTGCATTATAGTCAGCTTCCATTTGTAGTTAAATTGTCAGGAATAATGTTCTATAATAGGCTCCTTGAAAGAATTTTCCAAAATTACTCAAATGTGTAATTAGGTAAATTATTTCAGTATATAACTGAATTAATCAAATTATTTACTGTCACCTGAAAGGTTAAATTGCTAAAGTCAGTAGAGGCACTGCTAAATGTTACAAGTTTCTGCCTTAATGTCAGTGAAGACTTGCTCCACCCTGAGTCAACCGTAAGAAATCACTGAGCACACAAGAAATTGTGCAATGTAACAATGGACAGGTTGAGTAGTAGTCACTGGCTGATTACCCTAGTTCACTGATACACATCCTCCTTAGTGTTTTGAAGAGGGAGCTGAAAACCCTGTTTAGTGGAGAAAGAGGTCAATACCAAAATTCCCTCTCCTCTCCCCATACTCCCCACCATGCAGCTGGCACTGTTCACTCTGGCAGACACAGCTCCCTGAACATAATGGTGCAATCACCACTTCAAACATCATTACTATCTAAAATAGATAACCCACTTGCAACTTGACTACTTTTATGGATATAACATTTTCATGGAGCTTAACTGCTCTATTTGTGATTTATTCCATTTAACCAATGCAGTTTCCTTGAAAGTGAGTTTCTTGTATCAGAGTCCCAATAACCACAATATCCCAAATACTTGTGAAAGTACAATGCTTCCTAGTTGTCTTTTATCTCCTTGTACCCATCACCAAAAACTTCGTGAGCTGAATCCTGAATCTGAAAAATTATAAGCTCTCTGGTTTTTATGTCTTTGGTGACCAGATGATTATTTTCCTCTACTTATTGATCTCATTTTTCACATGGGGATCTTAAGAACTGGATTCTTTATGTCTGACAAGAATCTACCAAATACACTTTATATAGTACTCAACTCTTTGGGGTATTAAAAAAAAATCAAGTAAATTTGAGGCATTAATAAACTGTTATTGCTTTATTAAAATACAAATAATTCTCAATGCCAGCCTCAGTAAAAAATAATTAATGCACAATTCAGGTGGAAATTATTTTTGTTTAGAATAAAACAAAGGAAGAGATTTTTAAAAGATTTGCAGCTGTCTCATGAAAGATATAAGTTAAATAAAATAACATTTCATCTATCATCTAGAGGAAGAAAAAGAAAGTGGCAACTCAATTTGAGTGCTCCAGTGAGCTCAGATTCCTTTAAGGATGTGAGAGGACAGTGAGGAGTCTTCCTATAAATGAACATGAAAGAGAAATATATACTTGTTCAGAAAAAATGTTAATGTCTCTTTTAGCTAAGTTTGAAAAAAAGAAGCAAGGTATGATAGCTCACTACCTTAACCTTAAGCTCTGACAGAGTAAAATTGTGGATAGTTTTAGATCACATGAGAATGTTCTGTGATATCTAACAATGCCAAGGACCTGATCCTTCCTAAATTCTATTATAATATTTTTTGCTTCTATATTCCTTACTGAGAAACATTTTCAAACCAGAAAGGATAAATAAATAATTTCAGGAGATTATTGAAGCTGCAAACAGAGATCATAAGGGACACTCAGCTGCTTTAAATGAGCGTTAAGTGTGCAGACCTGAAAGAATTAGATGCAAGAGTGTAGAAAGAATTTTTAATCAACACTAGAAATTATCAACGGCTCATGACCAGAAACAAGCTGCAAGAAGGCAGCCTGAGTTGAGTGGAATTTATAGACTTAGTACTAAAGGGACAGATAGAGCAAAGGAATGCCATAAACATAAACAAAGCATGAATTTAGAAAGGTGATGGATGAAACACCTCACAGTGTTCTCACAGGTATAGTAGAGAGAAGTAGCTGACTGATAGTTCTTTTATGTGGTTTCGATGTTGATAGAAATAGGATTGCTAATTTTAAACTTATACCAAGCTAAACAGAGGTTCTTTAGGGATGTATCATTGTGTGTTGAATTCCAGTTACAGAAAACACGCTTATTATATCTTCAGATGATGCAGAGAAGTTAATATGCTGAAATATGGACTCAAGAGTCAGAAAGACCTAGACAGATTACAAATACAGGTTAAAATAAATAAGATGAAATGTAATGGGAATAATTTAAGTTCAGCCAACACTTTTACATATGCCAGGTAGGGGAATCATGGCTTTACAGGTCATTGAAAAAAAAAAAATACCTGAAAGTTTTAATTGATTACATGCTCAATGTGAGCCATCTCTGTTACAGGGCTCAGAAAATCCTGACCTGTAGGTAAGTCTCAGATCAATAATAAGGAGATAATACTTTCATTGTATCATGTTTTAATAGCAGTTATTAATATTTTAATTATATAGTATCTGTTCATGATAGAACACTAGAAAATGCAAATAAGAAAAAAGAAAATAAAGCCCACCCACAACTCCATCACCCAAAGATGAATACTATCTTCATTTTGGTGTTTTATCATTCCAGACTTCTTCATGCACACTATAAATGTTCACCCATATTTTTCTTACACAAAGATGATCATACTATAAATGCTGTTTTTGTAACCTGTTGTTGTTTTATTTTATATTCAACAGTATATCAAGCCCCAGTATGTTCTAATGTGGTCAAGCAACATCTACTGTATTTTGTTCATTTCTGTAATAGTTGCCATATTTTATTAAGAGGGTCATTGCAAAATTCGAGCATATGCAAAGAAGAAAAAAGAGGGTACTGAAAAGTATGAAAATTTAAGTTCTTAACACCTATGCTCTATAGCCACATAAAAGGCTAATGGCAATGATAGCTTTTACATGAAAAAAGATTAATAAGAAAATAATATAGCTAAATACATACACCTGAGGAACTGTCCTGGCAGATGAATTAGACTACTTTATATTGGCCCATATAGCCAATCTAGTACCAGTTGCTGGAAGTTACAGGGAGGTAGATTTTAGCTCAATAAAAAGAGAATTTTTTAGTTAATATGAGCTGTCAAAAAATGGAAGGGATAAAGCCATTGGAGGGTTGAACAGGGCAGGAATAACTAACTGGTAAAGGGTGCTACAGAGAGGAAATTCCTGCACTAGGTAAGACGTTGAATGAGAGGCCCCTTTCTTTTTGAAGATTCTATAATTCTAATGAAAAACTTACTAAGGAAATTTACTCCCAGTACATATGAAGTAAATCTTTAGTAATTCAGGCCTTAAGAACTAGAGTCAAATGCTTTACAGCTGCATGAGAAATAATAACACTAGTGATGAACACCTATATGCTAAACGCCTTGCATTTCATTGCTTTATACCTCATTGAATCCTTACAACAATGCCATATGATAGGTGCTATTACTATTTCCATTCTATAGAAAAGGATAGTGAGATTTAGAGAGGTTTTATATTTATTCAAGGGCATTCTTACTTTTGCTGAAAATTGCAGTGTCACCCAAGCATACCTAATTCCCCATCACATAGCTACTGCTCACTTAGTAGATAATAAGTAATTAAAATCATCTTCAGAAAAGTTCTTATCTAGCAAACCCTCAAAGGGCAGTCATGAAATTCTTTAAATTAGAAAAAAAATACCAAAATTTAAGGATTTTAATTAAATTATTATTTATAGCAAAAAATGTTCAGATTGGACTATCTAAATTGGCCATGTACCTTAAACTTTTGTGAATAAAATAGATTCAATGAATAAGACTTCAGATGTGGTAAAGAAAATTTGAGTAACAGAATTTCAAATCTTTGCCATCATTAATTATGTGACCTTAGGCAAGTTCTTAAATCTTCCTATCTCTTGAGTTCATCATCTGTGAAATAAGAATAGAACTCTTAAGGTTGATATAAGCAGTGAATGAGATGATATTCATACATGCAAGCAGTTAGCACAAGGTCTGACACCCTTATTATACAACACGAGTAATAAACCAAGTGGGAAAAACATGTCAAACCTATTCCATAATTCATTCCAAAATATTAAAAAGTTTCAAAGTATCATTATGTTTGATGGAGGGGGCACGTTTTCCATTACCCTGTAAATAAACACGTGATGACAATCATTTGTGCAATAAAGTGACAACTAAATAAAATGTGCCTTCTTAGGAATTTCACTTTATGCAAAGGATTACCCAAAGAATGCAATTTCAACCCTCATGTTCTTCAAAGACGCTGTTTATTCAGCATGAGATAAATGCAAGTTTAAAGGTTATTGCTTTTGTGATTTTTACAACTTGGTTCAAACTACTCTAATGAACATTTTTTTTTTTTAGTTTTATTGTTTTCTATGTGAATTTTGTTGTAGAGCTACTACTGCTATCTCCAACAAAACCAGCAAAAGAGAAAACCTCTTGTTCAAGATGTATGTTGTGGGTCACAACTTTGATACTTTATCTAGTGTTTACGAACATCAAATATTTGGTATTCTATTCCTAAAATTTGACATCTATTCTTTTTTTAAAATGACACATCTGGGAAAGGAGTATTTAAAAGGTGTTTGTCTTTGAGTTCTGTCACAAAGATCGTCTTTTTAAAATATGATTTATCCTAATAAAATTAACTGAAGTGCTCACTATTCTCAAAGAATTCTTTACTGTTTCTCAAAAAAAAAAATAGTTTGAGAAACCTCTTTCAGCATATAGATTTCTAGCCATAATCATTTTTATAACTGATGGATCCACAGACAAATATTTTTATTTTACTTGTAACTTAAAACTGTAACTAGGCCAGGCACAGTGGCTCATGCCTGTAATGCTAGCACTCTGGGAGGCTGAGGTGGGAGGATTGCTTAAGTTCGGGAGTTCAAGATCAGCCTGAACAAGAGTGAGATCCCATCTTTACCAAAAATAGAAAAATTAGCCAGGCGTCATGGCGCATGCCTGTAGTCCCAGCTGCTCAGGAGGTTGAGGCAGGAGGATCACTTGAGCTCAGCAGTTTGAGGTTCCAGGGAGCAAGACTGATGCCACTGCAATCTAGCCTGGAGCGACAGAGAGTACTATGTCTCAAAAAAAAAAAAAAAAAAACCTGTAACTAGACAAACTGTTTTCATATAAATTGCCCGACTAAGGGCAATTATTAGAGCTGTAATCTGAAATATGCACACATTGTCCATTTGTGTTTAAAAGTGAAAATTATTTAACAAAGGAGTAGACCCAAGAGTCATCTTCTCTAAGACCTACCGGAAGAATGTCTCATAAATATTCATTGTTCGGAAGTGAACTATCATTCCAATAAAATGTCACTCTCAATGAGTATACATGATAACATATGAGGCTTTTTTAAATCCCATCAACTGTTTTCTAACTAAATGTATTTCACTGTAATAGGGACTTTTCATTTTCCCTATTAGCCAGTACTGTAATTAATTACATTGTCTGACCACTGCCACCTGTGAGAACTTCTATAAAGAACACAATGTCATCACCCGAAAGTTTGTAGTAAGCACTTGTCAAAGGCAGCACAGAAAGTTTTTAAAAACCAAAAAAATCACTTGGACTGTTAAAATTTTTTACAAGTACAGTTGGGTCGTTTAAGAGATGTTTTAAGATGAAGATACGAATGATGATTGATGCCTCCAAAAATATCCAGGATACACTGAATGGTCATGATTTTAGAAACTAAAAGAGCTTTCCTTGAATTTGATCTAGTGAATACTCTTAGACTTTTTCCCTCCCAGTTGATTTCATTTGTCCATCAATTCAACTTTTAAGTTAATAGTTTCTCAAATATGCAGATCAACCCTGTTATTTCTAAGGTACTGCCTGCTGAATAAAGACCTTGATATTTTTTAAAATGTCATGTTGGAAACATTCTCCAAGCAATATTAGTCTCACCTGCAACATCTTCACATTCAAAGGCCTCTACTATATTCCATACACACTATCCCAATCCGGAGCTGGCATCCTGCATCCTGAGATATAATAACCAAGTTTCACTCAGCTATGTCCAGATAACTGAAAGCGCTGCTGGAGGTGCCTAACCTGCCTCATCAAGTTTTACACACACCCTGTACTGATGACACCTCATCAAAAGGCTCACTTTCTTCATTTTGTGGGATCATAACCCACAGCACAGCAAATGCCTTCTGCCAGAGAAGGTAGCAGCAACCAAAGGCTGTGGCTTTTGCAGGGTAATTGCATGCACGCAACAGCTTCTCTGCCAATTTCATTTAAATAGACAGAAAAAAAGGCTGGGTCTGAAGCTGCAAAATATAATAAACACTGATGGAAAGCGGGTGGAACGCCGATTTTCTTCAAACACTAGTACATGTACAAGTTCTGCACCACAAGCTCAGGGAAAAGTAGCTTACCGACGCATTGATGGAAGGCTATTTTAAAATTACTCAAAGAATCTAAGGCATCAGTCTGACTGGGAGGCTCATGCCTCCTCTCCATACACACAGTCTGTTTTCCTACCTAATTTAAGAATGAATCGCTGGCAGCCACCAGGTGCAATAACCGCGAGGAGGAGGACGTATATCCATCACCATGCATAACGAGGTGTGCCATCCCCAGAGCTGGGGCCCGACCTTACCTTAGCAGATTAGACAGGGGCAGGGGGCCGGATCCACCGCCCAGGATCCCTCCTTTCCTGCCAGACAGGAGTTTCTCCACCAAAGCCACGTTTCCAGTGCGAGCAGCTTCCAGCAGCTCCTGGTCCTTCCCCATAGTCTCTCACCGACTTCCCCACAGAGTCCTTTCCCCCCTCGGGTCCTCCTCCCCGCCCACCCCTACTCCCCAAAATGCAGGGCCCTCCTCGCCCCACCCTAAAATAATGCCAGAGCCTCAGCACGAAGAGGTCCCCGCAGCCCCGAGCTGGGAGCACCACTCTCTCCTCCTCTCCGGGGCGCAGCTTGTACAATGGGGGTCAGACCATGTCTTGCAAGAGGGGCTGGCCGAGCTGGGCGCCGCGACAGCCACTCCCCTGAATTCCCGAGGCCTCGTTCCCGCGGGTGGGGCGTGAGGGGGTGGGGACTCGGGGGTGCTTTTGAGGAGCGGGAGGAGGAGGGTGCTGAGGACTGAGGAGGTCGCAGGAGGAGGAGGCAGAGACCGTCCTCGCTGGAGCCGGAGCGCAGCGCACGACCGCGGCCCGCGCGCCCTCGCGCCCGGCCCGGGCTGGCCTCGGCTTCCGCGCCCGGCCGGCTCGGCGGTTACGCGGAGGCGGCGCCCGCGGCCCGCGGCGGGGAGGAGCGCGGCGGCAGCGGCGGTGGCGGCGGCCCGGGCGGCAGCGGCCCCCGCCGGGGCAGGGCGGTGCGGGCGAGCCGCAGCGGGCGCG